>WYDI02033751.1:36476-76614 GCA_009867235.2 Psittacus erithacus | reverse complement strand
TTTTTTTTTTTTTTTTTTTTGGTTTTTGTTTTGTTTTGGTTTGGTTTTTTGTGTTGTTTTTTTTGTGGGGGGGGGGGGGGGGTGGGGGAGTGGTGTGGGATTTAAAGCCAAACAAACTAAGCCATGAACAAAAACCTAACCAATGTTCTTGAAAAAGATTTTTCAGAGAGATTTGGGAGGAAATCAAATGAATGGCCTAATGTAAATAGCAGGTTGCATGTTTTGACAGCAAATGGCAATTTTTCTTACTATAGATATGTGATTTTTGCATAAAGGAAATTTTCTATCATGCAATTATACCAACACAGAATTTCCAGTTGTCTGCAACTATTGTAATTCTGGCTAGTAATAATAGAATTCTCTGTATGCCAGTTCTGTCTAAGCAAAAAAGAAAAACAGCTCCTGTTCTCAGGACTCCTCTGCCTTTGTTCAAAAGGCATTTTTTTTTTCTCATCTTTCAATGGCTAAGTTCTTCTAAAATAGATCAACTGCTTCTGTCAAAAACAGGCCTTAAAATTGCCTCAGATTTTAACATTCTCCCCATTGAATCCTAAACGTGCTGCTGGAAATTGACTTCTGCAGTATGACTCTTCAGTCACATATATAGGCCATGTCTTGGAGCAAACACTGAATCTATATCTATATAATAATCCAGGATGAATATCAAAAAGGATCTTTCTCTGAACCTTCTACTTACAGATGCTGAACAGATTTAAACACACTGACAAGGATTTCATGATGTCTATAACAAATGCATACATTTTAGATTTTAGATGAGGCGAGCACCTTTTGTAAACAAGCTACTTAGCAGTGGAGCTGTATTTGGAAACTGGTGAGGAGGAACTGAGCAGTGCAGTTTGCAGAATTTCAAATAGTAAAAGGACAAAACACAAATTAAACTATAAAGTTGCTAATGACTTTGCTTTGCTCCAGATGAGACCTGGTCTGTGAAAATTTGTGACATAGTTGGTACCTGGCACTATTGTACTTCTGTGCTTGTGTTATATCATTGACCTTTTAACATACCACATTCAGAAGATTGAATTAAGAATGTCCCAAAGAATCTTTCAGTCATTCTTAAATCAGCCAGTGAAAGCTGTTATGACACTACCGTTGACATTATCAGTAGCTATTTCTTTTCGCACTTTCACTAGTCATTTCCTACGATAAATCAGGAGGAAACACACATGTAACCCCCTGATGTTAATAATTGGAACACCAGTGACAAAATTTTATATTTGGAAAAAACTGCTGTAAGAACAAAATGGTAATTACCATTGGCAATTCAGAAATACTTGTACTTGATGGACACTCTGATTTGCTAGGTAACTAATTTGCTAATTGTGTATGGTACACCTACAGTAACTTCCTGAAATTGTTTTGTCATTGTAATTATACCTTGTGGCAGCAGTTCTAAGCAAAACTTGCTATTAGCTAAATTGAGGAAAGAAATGAAGAGAAAAAATATCTGATCTAATGACCTAAAAGCGATGGCAAGCGTACAGCAAACCCAAGAAATAGGTCCCTGTAGCGCAAAGAGATGAACTCCTAATCCTGGAGGACTAAAGATAAATACTACCAATTATTCCAAAGGTGTTTCATGAGTAGATGCAATCAGTGCTTTTACCTATTTTTGAAACAGGTCTTGGAATTAATTCAGCTATACATTACTGCAGCTCTTACAAATCTCATACACGATTTGGTTGTGGGGTGGGAGGTGCCTTTGCTTTGTTCTCTACCAGAAGAGAATAACTGGAGCATTGAGGAACTGAATGAAGACTATGTGAAACATAGCATGACAGGAATGACAGCTCATCATCATGTCTCCAAAAAGCAGATACTGACAAGTTTCACTGATGTCCTTACAAGTTAGGGAGCTGGGTTTTGCTGGCAAAGAACAGCAGAGCTGCTGATAACCTACTCCTTTCTGTCCCGAGTCCCTCTGGAGCCAAGGGCTATGCCTGCATTTGCTGACACTGTAGCTGCCATCATGAAGAATGGGACTGGAAACTATTAGTCTTGCAGAGAACAAGAAAGAAAAAATCCAAAATTGTTCTTCAAATGTAAAAGATTATTTCCTGAATTTTACACATAGGTTCCTAAAGAGATGACATCCACATGTACTTACTTACCTTGCTCTAACTGGCATGGGTTTTCTGGGCAAATGGTTAGCAGAACCACATGAATTTAGAGCAGCGCCTTCTACATGAAATATTAAAAACAGTAACTAAAGTACCAGTAGTTATAGAGCTGACTTTCCCCTCTTGTGAACTGTGCTGCTCTCTCAGCAAGACACACCTGGCTACTTTAGGTAAAAAGAATTTCTGTGCTTTGTCTTGCAATGCTTACAAATAGGGGAAAAAAAGACACAGCTTTGTTTTAAAATGGTAGGTTCTGGAGGCTTAGTTATTTTCCTGCTCATTCTTCTGTGTCTAGGGTAAAGGCTGGTTCTCTTGGTTTCCAATCTGCCTGTTTGTCTGTTCTCACTTTAAGTAAATTAATGAGAGGTAGTTTTGAAGCTCTGAAAGTTGGTCAGAGAGTCAGCAACTCAAATCCAAAATATTTGCTTCAGATCTTTTGAAAGTCATTAATCTCTTCTAGAATGTTATAAATATTTTTAGGCTAGTGAAGGGTATTATATTGTCCTGGAAAATGCTGTGTGTTTTGTGTATTGATAAAAGAAAGTAGTAATTTCTCCAGTTTAGCAATTTCAGTCTTAATTTATACCGTTAATAATTTTTCTAGAAATCCATGCAGAATAAAAGTCAAATGCTTATGCAGGATGCAACCTTTGCTGTACCAGGCACTATTTGGATCCATTTGTAGTACTTGCTTCTTTTTAACTTGAAAGAAATAGTCTTATTTGAATAGTTATTAAGGTTATTAAACAGAAACCTTAATTTGTCTTACATGTTTTATTAAGGACAAGCTTGATGAATATTTTCGTTATTTTAGCAAATCTCAAAATATTGTAATACATATCAAATGCTATTTCTTTAGCCACCTTTTGCCCCAAAACCTCTGTCCTTTGCTAGTTACTGTCATTTTGGCTTATTTTAATTTTTCTTTTCTACCAGGTTATGTTAAAGTGCTGATATTGAACTTGGCAGAAATTATGCTGTTTGAATGTAATTTTTTCACAGTAAGCTAGTTTCTAAGACAAAATTTTGAAGCAACAGTTCAATGATGCAGAATGATTTTCTTAAACCCCACAGAATCTCTCCCCAAAACTGTCCCTGAAATTTTTTGCGAAAACTCCTATGTTCTTCCAGATCTCAGGTATATAGGCAGCATGTAGAATTAGTGATTCAAGGAGATGGACGCTGAAACAGTACAAATATTAAACAAAGAATACTTGCAAGTTCATAAAATATCCATTAGTCTTTAGTATTTGCATAAAATAATACAGTCACTTAAGACATCAAATGATGCTGTCTTGGAAAAAATAACAGACCCCTGTTGGACATTTGTTCTCACTGAAAAAAATAGGCTTTAACATCTTCAAGAATCTGGACAAAAATGTCTGGATATTTGTTAAAGCCGAAGAATGTATCTTGTAATTCTGAATAATTAAGATAGTTCTAAGTATTTCCTGTCTTAAAATAGCGACCTGCTAATGCTTAGAACATTTCTTTTCAAATGCCTTGAAAGAGATTTCAGAACTGTCAAAAATGAGAAATATTAATAAATATTAGGTCTAAAAACAAAAGGTATTTCAGGCAATAGAGCATACCGCTTAGCAGTAGGTGCCAATTATTGACAGGTACACAAGTTCAAAGTTTGCATAAAATACACTATTAACAGACAATCTGCTCAGGAAAGGTTTCAGCACTTAATTAGAACTGAAGTGTAATACTTTGTTTAGGGCTTGATTTCCTTATATTTCTGTTTAACTGATTATTCTGCTATTATCTTCCTCTGGTTTTATTAGATTTTATTAGTTGTGAATAAACAATTTAATCAGTCACATTAGAGCAGAATCCAAACAGTCTGAGGCTTGGATTCAGTTCTACAAGTAAGGTGTAAATCTGTTTCCCTGATGTCTGCGGCAAAAATATTCTCTATAAAAATATTTTATGCAAGACCCTTCTGAGAACCTCTGATTTTTTTGGACTGTGGCATACAAATGTGGTAATCACAAAAATTTCAAAATCGAAGTTTAAATCTATTTTATGGTAAGCTAATCATTAAAACTCTGCATACGTCTATGGGAAGATAGCTGAGATCTTATTTTTGAGTAGAAGGCCAACAGCTCTTAATGATGATGTCTTATTTTACCAGTGATTTAAATGTTTACATATAGTGGTGAATTTGTGTCAATACCTCTTACATTTACCACCTATAGCACGGTTTTCAGGAGCACTAAACAAATTTTCCTCCCAGGCTCACCCAAACCCACAAGGGATGTATGTGTAATCATATGCTTAACTAGCAAATTCTGCCTGCATGACCATCCCAGGTTCGGCTGTAACAGTTATATTCTCCTTCTTAGTAGCTGGTGCAGTGCTATGTTTCTTAATTCTTGAAAAATAGCCTCTTCAATCTGAGAACCCAGCTTTTTCAGAAACCACGGCATCTAGACTCACAGACATTCATGCAGACATATTTTTAAGTACCTCTTTGAACAATATTAAAATTCTGCGGTTTACTTGCCTTAAAATGATGATTTATTGGCTGAGGTGCCATAGAAAAAAGAAGCTGGTTGGTTGTTTTCTTTTCAAGCAGCATGTTATATCTTAATTGCATGTAGCAGTGTTGCCGATGCAGAATTAAATATGAGATCTGGCCACAGTCAAAACTCTGTTTTGATTCCCTGTCATACTGCTGTCAGGACTGCAGTGTTTGTAGAACTGATTTTGAGGGAGTTTTCATATTACAGCTTGTATATTCCTTTGCCTGACAGGCAGTTGCCAACAGCTAGGCATGTTTAGAGCAGTCTGATACTAATATGCAGAGAACCATTACATACATTACATACAGTACTAATACTTCACCGCTAAAGAAGTGGAGCTGTTTTGTTGCAGCTATTTTTTTATTTAACTTAAATAAAAATGTGCTTGTAAATTCTTCTGAATAGATTGACTTGAATAATGACTTTTATATGTTTTATATAGTTTTGAATTTTTTATATGTAAATCATAAAATAGATACAGGAGACAGATGTCGAAACTGGCTGGTTCACTTGTTTGCTGTAGGGCAGGATCAACTAAGTGAAACAGTTGTCCAAGCTGTTTTTAACAAAGCTCCTAGGTAACCTCCTGCTGTGTTTAACTATGGCTGTAGCTAACAAGTTCCACTTATACCTTACATAAGCTTTTCTTACTGCTATATACAACTGTTACTTCTACATTTACAATAGAAGTTTCCCTTTTCTTTGTGGCAATATTTTGTGGGGAGTAAAATTCATCCCTGCTTTTGGTCTTGTCTTTCCCTGATTTCATAGGCAATTTTTGTGCAACTATTTCTCATGGATCTTGAGTTAACATGTCTGATCACTTACTGCTCTTCCATCTCTGGTCCAAATCTTTCCTAGAAAGTAGTGCTTGAAATTCAACATGATGCTTCTATTGAAATCCCATTGAAAGACAGATAGAAAAAAGCTGACTTTACAGATTTGCATGGGGCTAATCTGTTTCTGTACCCAAGTCCTGTACCCAATTTGCTTCCTTTTATTTCATATTCAGTTCGTGTTCTGCAGCACTGTGCAACACATTTCAAATTCTGAATTGCTCAGCAGCTAATCACTGCTTATTGCCTGATGTGTACCCAGCCATAACATGGTTACCTAAATCATAAGATGGGTTTTCCCCTTTCTTTCCTGCCTCATACAAATAAATGGTTAACAATTTACAAGCATGAGTTTCTGTATTTACAGTGTGAACCATCTCATATGCATTCATGGGGAGTGGAACAATATCATGATTTCTGTTATTTTTCTTAAGTGTCCTAGTGGTGTTTCCACATTCTCTCCTGTATTCTTATTATGTTTTCAAATATATTTTCACTATATTTTCATATCCGTTTGGATGGGCGGAATAGGCACTTGTGTTTTGTGATGGTTGGATAGTCCGTTTTGTTTTGTATTCTAATTCAATTTTTTTCTTGGCAGACTTTCTTAAGGGTTCTATAGAAACAATTTCATGCAATAAAGTGTTCTGCGCACTCAAAAGCTTTGCGCTGGCCAATGTTAAAGACATTTTTAAATCGGCAAATTTTACTTGTACCTTTATTAACATGAAATAACATACTCTATTAAGCGTTAATATCTACTTCAGATAGCTTGTTGATCTGATTTCATTACCAATGTGCTATGATGGGGGGTTTTAGTGTTCTCTGTCTTAGCAAAATAATTTAGTTTGGTCTGTAGCTCAAAACTTAAAATAGCTTAGGCGTACAATAGTGCAGAGCTCTTTGTTCTTGAAATCTTCTGGGAGGGGTGGGGGGTGTTGAAGTTGTGGTTTATATTTGGTTTGGGGGTTTTTGGTGGGTTTTTTTGATGGTTTCTTTTTTGATTTGTTTTTTTTTTTTTTATTCTCACTGCAAGCTGAAAGAAGAAGGTGTCCTTTTTCTAAAGGTCTCAAAATATTTTCAGTCTTTGATCTTAAAAAGAATCCACCTATTGAGAGCTTTTGCAGTTCCTGGGAATGCGTTTTGAGGCAAAACCTCTCTGCACAGCTATGAAAGCTCTGAAAATTTGAAAAAAATATGTATAAAAATCTTTTTGACTCTCTGAATGATAAATCTATTTCTCATTGTACTTTCGCTGTTAGAAAGACTGGTTTTTTTCTTTGCTTTATTATGCATATTTATAAGTCTTGTTTAAAAAAAGAAATCATAAATCATGGATAAAGCTCCCTTTAAAATAACAGGATGAGTGGATTAAATCCCCACAGATGTTCAGTATATTAATATCTCTTCAACATGAGTTTCTCTGTAAAAGAAAAGTGTGTCCAGTAGTGATATTTTTTTCAATTAGATCGTGTATCTGGGCCTTGTATGTTAGTCAGCTTGTGTTTCTCACGTACAGTTAGCAGCAGCTTAAAAGCCAAAGAACGCAGAGGAATAAGGGCAAAGTGTAGTCCTTCTCTGCCTGTCTTTAGGGAGGAGAAGAGCTCAGAATAAAGTGAAGTTTTCTTTCTTCTCTTTCTTGGGGGTTTTGTTCATTTTGCTTTGCTTGGTGTGAGGGTTTTTTGTTATTTGGGGGATTTGGTGGGGACTTTTTGGTGGGGTTTGGTTTGGGATGTTGGTTTTCTGTTTTGGGGGGTTTTTTTTGCTGTTGTTGTTTTGTTTCTGTATTCTGGGAGGACAGACCAGTAGGCCCATGTTTTACAAAGCAGCTGAAAACACTAACAATAAACCCTTCTTTGCTCTCCTGCCAAGAGACTGCATGTGCAGGATACCAGCTTAATGTGTATTGTTCTTTGTGCCTATTGACCTCACTTCATGAAGGGCAGCAAAACTGGTACCTGGAAAACTGTTTTCCCTGTCTGTGAAATACTGACATGGGGCATCTCCATTCATTTGGTTTTTGTTGACAAGAGCTCTGTTACATCATGTGCCAGTTTCATGGAATTTAACAGATTCAGGTAGCCCATCAGTACATTTATGGTGTTATAATTCTCTTAATGATTAAAGGAGTATTAGTGTGTGATGGAGCATCCCATCTGATATTCAGATTGATTTTTTGTATCTTTGTTTTAGAAAGCAGGCATGAATACATGATAATTGTTTCAAAAAGCTCTCTAATGTTCTATTCAAGCAAGAGTGACAGAATTGCATCTTGAAAGTGAAGGTGGTTAAATATACGTCAACAAATTGACTAAATTCAATTAACAGGTGGAATATTGTAGGCTAGCTGGGCAGTACTTGGACTTGCAGATATGTATAGCCTTAATATTCTGATAAGGAATGTTGGGAATTCATTACCCTTTTTTGGATGACCAAAAAAAGATACATCCACACATTAATACTTACATGCAGTACATAAAGGTATGATAGATTTAGTTTGGATTTTGCTTGTTTGCTTTGGTGAGAGCCACAGAACTAAATCATAAGTCTCAGGCAGATATTCACTAATATGAATATCTTTTTTCCTCTCTGTACAGATAAAAGAAGTCCTGGCAAAGATGAAGAGGAAAATTCTCTCTGCTGTGCCAGTGACATTTCTACTGAATGCATTGGCTTAATGTGAAGTTAATATCTACTTAAATGCTTCCAAGAGTTAGTAAATGGTAGTACAAATCGAATGTTCTGTATAAGCAGTTTAATTTAGTTGAATATTTGAAGTTGTGGCGTGGCAGAACCATGAAAATATTTGCTGAGGTTTATCCCACTTCTACAGTTGCTTTTTAGTGGCAGTGGTTTAGATTGTTTGCTGTTTTCTGGTATTTTCCCAGTTGCCTTCCACATGCATGTAATACAGTATACAAAGCCTGAGTTTTAAGTTTTTCTGAAGTAATAGTTTTCAGCATATGGGTCTGTACCTTCCAGTTTTGGTGCCGGTGGCAAGAACCCATTAATTTAACTGGGAAAAGAATACATTGTTGGGTTTTAGTTTTCTTTTTGTTTGTTTGTTTTAATAAAGCAGCAACAACAAGCATTATTTCTATAACCAAATAATACATTAACACAAATCACATGTGCTTATGGATACTTAGAATTGAATGTCCAGAACAGGTGGGACAATTCTTTCCATTTTAGCTTATCTCCCACTCTCCTGTTTATCTCGGGGGATGAGTTGGCAGCGGTGGTGTGGGTGTTTGGGTACTGTTTATGAAATCATTATCTGTTATGTTGGTCCTGGTTTTTATGTTTTCATCTGGGCACATTAATGAGTCTAATAATCTTCTAAAAATACATATAAACAAAGTTGCTAGCAGCATTGGATACCCATGTTTACAAACTCTACAGAAACTGTCTAATTAAAATAACTGTCTAGTTGAAATGTTTGCCAGTGAGATTTTCTTCCCTATTCTATGGACTGTAACAGTTTTTCCAATTTTCACAGTATTAAGATTACAGTGCCTGTTTATCTAGCATGAAAGGAACCAACTGTCACAGCAATCCACGTTTCCTTGCTCAGTAGCATTCCAGATGGAAAAGTGTAACAGCAATGAAATGTCAACCGAGGACCATCAGAAATGAACTATATGATAATTATTAATATATCTAGCTGACTATTCTCTTAATTCTTTGTTACCAAGGCTGGTTCAGTCATGCTGTGAATGGAGAGGAAAAGCAGACCCTTGTTTACTTTTGGTGCAATGCTGTATTACACTGGCATCCTGTCCTGTATTTTGAAACTGAAGTCAAAGCAATGAGCTCTGCGTGTCTACCAGAATATAATAAGGTTCATTAGAGCCCTCCATTTATTTGGAGGGGAGGTTTATAGTCCCAAGATGGAGAGGAGGTGGGGAGGTTTATAGTCTCAAGTTGGCCCTGAAATTTTCTCCCCACTTCAGGGGGAGCACTTCTTCTTTTATTTTGGCAAACTGCCATATTGAAGAAGGTTGGGTGGTAGCCACAGTACCCACCTTGGAGCTTTATCATATGCATATGAGGTCATGTTCGCTACTTGGAATAATGATATAAAACCTGTAAGGGAGCCTAAGCTAGCAAAATAACTTTGATTTAAGCTTTTTGAACTAAAAATTTACTTACATGTAAGCTATTAGAAAGTCTAAACCATCAACTTCTTTTTTCCCATACTTTTTTCCCCAAAATTTGATATATACTTTGCTGTCTCGTAGAATCATAGAATAGTTAGGGTTGGAAAGGACCTTAAGGTCATCAAGTTCCAACCCCTCTGACATGGGCAGGGACACCTCGCACTAAACCATGTCACCCGAGACCCCATCCAACCTGGCCTTGAACACCTACAGGGATGAAGCATTTGCAACTTGTCAGACTGTGCTGATCGGAGTTGATAAATTCTGTTTCCTATCTCTGTCCTTTGCTGTACAATAAATGTTGAAGCGAAGGTCAGAAATTTTTTTCACTTTGACACTTCCTATTAAATGCATAGAAAACTGTCTTGTAACCTGACAGCTATATTGAAATTACATTATTATATTTGACATTAGCATTAACATCGGTTGTTTTCATGCAACAGTTTCATCCAGGTTCTTCAAAATGAACCTTTCAGAGTTTTCACTTTCCAAATGTAAGGTGATTTGCCTACATTCGAGATGAAAAACTTTAAACTCAAGTTGAAGTAGAATTTTAAATTTTTGGCCCACACCAGCTGACTGCTATTAAATTTAAAGAATATTTAAACAGACTTCATCCTTAATAATATGGGAGCTGGCTATTAGTTGTATTTTGCTAGAGATTCTTGATTTAACAAAAATTACTTAAGGCAGAACTAGAAACATATGCTGGAGGCTGAACATTGAATGCCAAAGAGCAAATACCTCCAAGTGGCTACCTACCAGCTAAGAAGTGGAATACAACATGCTTCTTCCCACATGTCAGAGCTGGATAAAAAAGTAGCTAAACCTTTGTAACTCCATAGTGTATACTAATAGTGAGCAAGGTAACCTCTTTGGTGTGTGTTTTCTCCCCACCCCAGCCTGGATATGTGCTAAGAAACGAGAAATTCTCTGTTTTTCATTAAGCCAGTTGATAACACCTAGTGAAAAGATGAAATATTTATATTTTCTTTTTTAAAATTTAATTGTTTATTATTAATGCTTTAATTATTCTTGAGAAAATAAAGCTTTTCATCTGTGGATGCTGCTTGTTGATGTCAGCTTTCAGGAACAATCTTCTAGAATTAGAACAGATTCAACAAAACCTTTAAATGGAATCTAAATTAAAATTGCTTAGAATATGAAATAAAAAGGCAAAATACATCCCCTCTGATTTGGCTGAATTTCTGTGTAAAATTAGGGATAATAAGCTCTTAAGATGCACACGTGCACGAATGTATATGCACCATATATATAAAATATATGCATGCATAGTCCATTTGTATGTGTGTCTATTTAGATGTACACATACACTCACAATTATTTGCTAGTGTTCTTACCCCATGAATTCACTAATATAATTTTATTTGTATCAGTGAATATGGTCACAGTTGTGAACTTCTATGCAAATTAGTTTTGGCTTTTGAAAACTTATTGAATTTATGCCATTGATTTGAGTAGTACTACAAAAAACCCATTTGCAGCCTGTAATAAACAATCAGTACTCTTATCTCCCTGTAACACAGGTGTTACTGAACTTCTGATTTTATTGATGAGAGGACTTCTACTAAAGTCCTTATCAGAAATCACACTGAGCACATGGTAAAATTGTGTATGGGATCAAGATGTACTTTTGTAATACATAATCATTATGTAGCTAAAAGTTATTTTGTGTTTCTCTGTGTAAACACCCAGTTATGAGTTTATGATTTAAAGCTATGTATGGCAAATATTTTTTTAGGAATACTGTTAAGAGAGTAGGCATAAACATCTAATTACACCACTTCATCTTAATGTTGCTCCATAAAATGAGATTTCATGTTATGCAACGGTTGCTGTGAACATCTCCCAGTGGCCTCATTCTCTTCCCTTCATTTACTTATCCCATGTGGGCTTGATATGTGTTGTAAAACTATCCTCGTACAAGCTGCAGAATTTTCAGGAAGTTGTGAACTTGATACACACAGAAAGGGTTGACAGCTTCTGGCAGCTCCCTATCAAGGGTAACAGCAGGTTCAGAGCAACGAGATCCTGCCTTCAAAGTGCTCCTGCCTTCAATGTGCTCCTGCTGCTGCAGGTAAGGATGGGAGGTGAACTGCCCTGGCTCTCTTAACCGGGAAACTGCTTCAACTCCAAGTCTGTCCACTACAAATAATAACAAAAATGACAGTTCTCTGTATGCTCTGCAATACAAGGGTTCAAAGAGAAGGAACCACCTGCCTTTTTAGTATGGGTGATAACTCAGCATCTTCCAAACAAGAATCTTGAGAAGGGTGAGTCATAAGCTGTGCCACAAAGACCGAAGGTTACTTCATTACATTGAAGTGATTACCTTATAAACAGAGAGAAGGGAAAAAAAACCCACCACAACAAAAAAAGCCCCACCAACAAACAAAAAACCTAAACAATTTAGAATTTAGCCCTTGCATACTGCAACTGTTCAGCATTAAGGTCTCCACTGATTCTTTCTAATGCATGATTATAAAAACACAAAACACTTCAGAAGATTAAAAAATCTTTAGAGATTCTAAAGTTTCTCAAGGAATTTAAGAACCATGTCTTAAAATTCTCGTGGAGTCTCAACTTTCATGTAAGGTCATCTTGCTGCATTCTGAAGGGTTAAAAATTTGTGAATTCTTCATGTATTTGAGTTTTGTTCTTTTTATTTTCTACACCTACGCAGTAACCATTTATCATGTGCTAGAATTCAAATTTCTCTGTCTGGCATTGTGAATTGTATTCAGCACCACTAATAAGCTGCTCTAAGTCCATCCGTTTATATCACTTCTTCTTTCTGTTTAGATTTCCTCCTTTGCCTCTCAATTGATGCATTGCAATTATCACCTGAACCTCAAACTCTCTTTAATCCACTTATTTTACGTAGAGCAGGCTTTAACTCTGTTCAGGGCAAGGCTAGTCGGAAGCTGATTTTTGCCATGCTTTAGTAGCAACGTTTGTAAGGTATACCTTTGTCAATGGCTGCCTGCAAAGGTTTTGTTTCAACATGCCATTTTCTCTGTGTTTGGATGCAAAATGGCAAGAGATGCGAAGTGATTCTGGAGACACCTGCACTGGTGTCTGCATCCTTCTTGCGAGTCACAAAGCCTGGCCTGAGCGCTCTCCACCTTTTTTTCTTTTTTTTTTCCACGGAGAAGGTTTTCACCAAAAGTTGTTTCCTGAGCTGGAGCAGATATGATCTGCTGCTCAGTTTTATCATGTGTGTTTTTCACAGGAGGGAGAGATGAATGATGGTCTGACCTACAAAGTCCTATACTGTGCAGAGGCCAGCCCTGATTAAAGGAAGCCATGGGTAGCTAAAGGCTCTGTTAATGACCGCCTCAAACATATCCTGTAGCTCCTGGTAGTGCTGGCATGGAAGTGGAGCTGCCTTGGAAACCTGGCTTCTCTCTATGTCAAAGCATTATGCAGGCATCAGGCTTTGAAACTTGTACCACAAAGGTGTGTCAGCTTGTGTAAAACTGTCCCTGCTGCTTCCTCCACAGTCTTCTCATCAGTGTCTCGCATGTAATTGTGGTCCTGGTCTGTGAGAGTCATCAGCTGTCACCTCCTTGCCCCCTTGCCATGAATAGGTGTTGAGCTGTATTAACAGGAGAGCTGTTTTGCGGCTTTCCAGAGATGGGATTTCCAGAGGCCTGCTTTCCAGAGGCAGATGGGCATGCCCATAAGGGTGTACTGGGGAGATGGGAGCTAAAGATACATGTAAAGCTGTAAAACCTGCCGTGATACATTTAGAAAGCTGGAATAGGCTTTCCAAGTTTTTCTGTGCTCCATACTGAAGCTTGCCCTTGAACTGATGCAAAGAGTGCAAGTCAAGGTTAGCAACCTGGTTCAGAGCAGGTAGCTTAAAACTGATAGTATAGTTTTATCTTCTGAAGTTACTCAACTGCTTTGTGTTTTGGGATTTGTTTGTTTGGTGTGGTTTGGTTTGGTTTTGTTGCTGTTAATTTTTTATGTATTTTTTTTTTAACTAAGCCTTTTCCATCATCTTCCAACCCCCAGCGTAGCTCTTTATAGGTGCCATTACGTAATTCAGTGAACTTGGCATCGTGGCTATGATTGTCAGTAGGCTTAGGGATTAATGTCCTTCGTTATTTCTTTCAGTTATTGAGAAATATAAATGTGGATCCACTTGTTAGAGACTTCAAGCAAAGAAACAAGTCAATTTCTAATTTTCTCATGTGGCGTATACTAAATCATCAATTTGTGGTGTTCCTTATTTATGTTAATGTTTGTCATCCAAATGGATAAGAATATATGGCAATGAATTAACCAAAAATAATTCTTACAAAAGCTTCTGGGAACGCTGAGGAATGGATGGTGGAATCATGTTGGGACAGTCCTACTTTAAAATTAAATATTTAAGAATAAGATTAGAGTTGGGTTTTTTTTTAAACTTCTAAGATAACAGATTGAGAAAGCGAGAAAACTACCATAATGAAAGAAGAAAAGGAAAAAAACCTCCTGAAGATTACCTGGATACAGTTTAACTGGTGAAACACCCAGTGTTTGAACATGTCCCCACCTAATTGTGCATGCACATCCTGTGCTGCTCTCAGTGACTTCTGTAATCTTCACAAGTATGGAAGTGTTTGTATGTGAGAAGGTCAACATTAGTCATACCAAAGGCCCACGGTGGCTCATATCTTGACTCCAGGTGCAGCCAGCACCATGTACAGAGGAAATGAGGACCAGGCCATGTGCTGCGATGCTTCTGCAATGGGCTCATCAAAGGAGTCTGCAGCACCAGGTCTCTTCAGGTCAGAGATAACATCTTTGTGGTGTTATCTGTGCTCTGTAGTTGGAGACATTTAAAGGCTAATGTATTTATCCTTAAATGTTCTGTGTCCTCATAGTCACACCTAAGTTGCAAATTTACAAATAGCATTCAAATCAGACCAGCATCTGTTAACATAGCAATTTTTTGCTCACTATTCTTGCCTAATAATTTATCCCTTGCTACACCTGGATTTGCATCTTAGAAATGTACATTAGTTTTTGCTTCATAAGATAAATAAGTCAGCAGAACTGTGTTATACAGATACCTAAACCTGATTGTTTAGAAGTAATTGCATCTACTGCATCTACCACAAATAGTGACTTTTTCATACTTCAGGATAAGATTTCAGCAGAAAAATAACCAAATACTTCAATATTGGCAACTCATTTCACTAACAGAAGTAGTCAGACAGTGGATTACCACTCTACTAATCTTACTGAAGAACTGAGGCTGTAGAATATAAGGCCCTTTCTGCTCTCTTAGCAAAGCTGGTTTTGCCTTGTTTCAAGCTAAATGAAAACAGCTGCGTGTCTCATAAATTATGCATTCAGAGAGCACTCTGACATGATACTTTTCAAAACACAGTTAATTTTAATCTTTCTCATGCAGTTTTCTGACAAAAAAGATTGATGGTGTTTTGTTTTCTTCTCTTTTCAGTGTAATTTTAATAGTGAAATATCAAAGTTTATTAAGTAGTCTATAAGACATCTGATTTTTAAGGTAGGTAATCCTTATACAGACTATGACCAGAGAATATGCAGCCTATCTATTCCACAATTCAATATTTCATAAAGCAAATCCAAAATATAATGTGACACATCCACCTAAAAGCAAAAAGAAAAAAAGAGAAAAAGGGAACTCGGATGTACTGCCATGTTTCTTTCTTTCAATGGGAGGTTCTCAAGTCTGTTCATTATTGCAATGCAGAAAGGCAGCAACAGCTGAATTTAGGCATTTCTTTAGTGATATTTATAAAGCATTTCTGCTTTGGAACCATGCTGATTATCTCTAGAGCAGAGGTAATGCTCTCAATTTCAGAGTGCTTAGAGGCTGAAGTGTATGGCAAGAAAGTGTGTGTCCAAGAGCCATCTCAACAGCAGATCTGTCTGTTCAAGTGGCATTCTCAAATATAATGTTAATGAATCAAGTGGAAAAATGTTGGAACGGCAGCTGTTGTGAACAGATAATTCCCACTTCTCATTTTTTCAGATGCAGTCCTTCTTAATGCACTAAGATCATTCATCCAAGATCCCGGGCAGATGACGCATATTCTTTGCACTTTTCCCTTTACCTGAATTTGAGGGTAGCAGTAGCAAAATTTCTCTTTTGTAACTCATAACTTTAAAAATCTGCAAATCCTTGTTCTCCTGGTACCTACTCTGTTACTACTGTAAAATCCCAAGGGTGGTTATTTTTTTTGCTATGGAGAAAACAGCAAAATCCTCAACACAGCAAAATCTGTATGTGGTCTATGCTATTGAAAAATCTTGACCTGTCTCTGAATCCTAGTATATAAGTGAATAATGCATATTTTTACCATGATCTATGAAACTTATCTGGATTTAAGAACATTCTTTCTCAAACCTACAAAAGGGTATCCTCAAAACTGAATTTCACCCTAATAAAGAGTTTCATAGAATTACAGAATCATAGAATGGTTTGAATTGGAAGGCACCTTAGAGAACATCTAGTTCCAGCCCCCCTGCCACAGGCAGAAACATCTCCCAGTAGATGAAACTGTTCAAAGCCCTACGCAGTCTGGCTTTAAACGCTTCCAAGGATGGGTCAACCACAACTTCACTGGGCAACCCTTTCCCATGTCTCCCCACTCTCATCCTGTTTCATCCTGTTTATGTTTCCTTTCAAAAAAGAAAGTCTTTTTTGCGCTGCTTTCCATCTTAAGGAATGAGATTCCTTAATGCAGAAACAAATAGCAGCTGACTGAAGCCTTAGGGATTGAGACATCCTTTTATTGGTTTCATATTGGCTGGTGATGGAGCCCCAGGAAGACTCACAATTGGGTGACTCACAGGTGACTGCTGTCTGCAGCTACCTTCTGGGAAAATCAGCTAGAAACTGTTTTCTAAACAGCTGTACCACAATAATAGAGAAGTACAATAAATGAGATAGGGAAGCTTTACATTATTTGAAAAGATGCACAAGGGATGTCTCCAGCTTCTGAAATCCTGAAAATGTTCCTTGGGCACAAGAGATGCAAAGCATTAGAAAAAGGCACTTTTAGTTCAGTACCCATCTTCAAAGCCAGATGTATGATTCTAAATAATAATTTTATTTCTATTGTTAGTAAATGCAAGAAAATTCCAGTGATAAAGCAAAACTTCAGTTCAAATCTTAAGCAGGTATTTGCAAAATAAAACCTTGTGGTTTCATCTTCCTGCTACTGTAGATTTGGACAACTGTTTCTCTCCATAAATCTTGTAAATTGCATAAAATTACTTTTAGTCACTGGAGTTTGCAGCCTTTTTCCTATAGATTGATAATCTTGAATTTTCTATAGGATAAGGGAGTGCTTGCATTAAAGCCAGAATTAAACTCTAGCTGGACCAAGTAATGGTTATAGTCACTTCAAAACTTCTCAGTCATTATAAAAACTAAAAATTACTTTTAAATGTCTGAACTAGTTCTTGCATAGGGCTATTATGCTCCACTTCGCAGTTGTCCTGTGTACAGTAAATGGTTGACTTCTCCTGTTTGTGTAACATCCATATGTAATATTCACATAATATTTTTGCAAGCATTACAGAATAACAAGCACTGAGTTTTCAAGGCCACCCACTGTAACTCAATCTTGATGACTTAATATTTTCCTAAGAGCTGTAGTTCTCATGAATGCTGGCAATATGTTACTGTATGCCATGGCCTTCGAGCACTGCATCCAATGCTGAAAATATCTCCCTAAAATCTTACAGTGCATTCACACGTGACTAGGCAGCATGGTGGAAGCAGCTGTTCAGATACAGTAGTGTGTTGTACAAGCTGTTATGCAGGCACAACCTAAACTGTGCTATTTATTAGTAGATAAAAGTTCTGTATTTTTAACTGGTTTTGAAATTTGGGTTATGAATACAACCAGCTTGTTTGAGTCTATAGCCTATTCTTATTGAGTAGACCTTTCTAAAAGACCCATGGTTTTTGATGAATGCATGAGTTAATAGGAATCTCTCCTAATTCTCAGAATATTTGAAAAAGTAGCTCTAGGGAGAGTCTGGAGACATATTTCTCAGCTTAATTTCTACTAGTTCTATTAATTTTTGAAACAGTACTGACACATAATGACTATCCTCTGAAAAATGAAATGTTATGTACACATGAGGCTTGTACAAGAGATGGAGAAGGTCTGCTTGAGTGGAAGAACAGCAGAAATGACTTAATGAACAGTATTTACTTGCTGCAACATACTAAAACAAATTTTCAGGCTGAATAATACTCATTTTGAAATGCATGCTGCTTGTCCATGTAGTCTTTCATCAGTGAGCTCTCTGTGGTTTTGGTGCAAATTTGTCTCTTCACGATGTGCTAATTGTACAGATGAGTGATCCAATGCCATCTATAAGAGGTAGAAGCCAGACTTCTATTTTTATGTAGTGGTCTTATTACCATAGGAAAGGCACCTTTTCTTAGATAATTCCTTTATCACATGTGAGGCAGAGGCAAAAAGAAGTCTCCTTTTGCTTTCTGACATAACACTAAACACAGTTATAAGCAGTATCATGTCTTTTTCTGACCAGTGAGTAAAACTAGAGCAAGAGGGGCTTAACAGCAAGCTGAACTTCCTTGCAAGTAGGCATGGGACTGGTTACTGTACACCATGCCACGCATAGCAATCCCACTTTTCTCACTTTGTTAGAGGGTGAGTGTTTTGTGATGCAAATCTGTTCCTTTTGCAGCTAGCTGTTTCACTGAAACATTTTTTTCTTTGTTCTTGTTATGAATTCTGATTAAATGCTATTATTTGAGTCATCTGAAGACAGTTTTCTAGCTATTTTTACTTTCTACTTCACTTCTTTAATCTGGGAAACAAAATTAGAAAATCTCTGCTGATGTATGCTAGCAAAGGGTCTGTACTGTCCTATGTAAAACCAGTACTAGTAAACTCTGGTAAATAGTACTCTGGTACTAGTAAACTCTTTATTAATCACATCTGTATCTTTCCTGTCCACGCTAAGATGGTTCATGTCCAGCACTGCTGATGTTTATTTTAGATAGAAAAGAATCTAACCCATCCGTGAGTATGAAGGCATAGAATTTCCCTCTACTTCAAGAGTCTGCAGGTTTTGCTCTCACTGAATAAGGAACGGAGGTAGGCTGAATGTAGAGCAAGAATGAGAAAACAGAAGTTGCACATCCTTTGCCTCCTCTGCCATTTTCCCCCATTTCTACTGATGCTGTTTTCTCCACTTCTACTTTCTCCCCAGTGAGCCTCTTCTCATCCCTTCCTTTTAAACATAAGTTTGTGGAAATACCCTCGGGATGCCATTTAGAAAAAGTAGATATATACTTTGGGATATATCTAGAGGAAGTAAAGAAGTTTACGTATTTCTTCACTCTGCTTCTTCCTGAAGCCAGAAGATGCCCAAATAAGCTATTTAGAAATAAGGTTCAGCTTGCTAGGAGAACCTTTTTCTTAATGTTGTATATGTACAATAGCACAGAGGAAATCCAACAATGCATGAAGCTTTTTGGGGAAATAAAACTTTAAAACAGTAATGATGTTTATCAGTTAAGCTATTGCTTGAATGTCACAAATGTTCACAATTTAAACTGAAAGAAATGTAATTTGTTTTTTTTTTCTATTTTCTGTATATGAGAAATAACTCTTAACACAGTGAGAAAACAGACAGTTAAGAGGTATCAAGATGTGAATTATCATAATTTGTTTTTTAAGGCTTGACATCCTCACATTCCCTGTTTTGATACCTTACTAACACTAATGTAAGATCTTATTTACAATAGCGGGAGTAGTAATTTTTAATATTTTAGTTGTAATTTTGTAAGCTAGTTCTGTGTCTCGGACAAGAACCATGTCATAATTCTGGGTGGTTTTTCTCTGAAATCTCATATCCAGAGGTACACTTGGTGTTTGAGATACAAGGTGACTGACATGGTACAATAGAACAATGTTGGATAATGTATATTTTGAATAGGATTTACAAAAGCCTGGCAAAGAAGTTTATAATGGTAATCTGAAACTCAATAAATGATTCTTCCCCTTAAAAACAGTCTAGACTCTAGTAACATTATATTATTAGTCAGAATTACTTGCAGTAACACCTTTAGTGAATGGATTTCCTGAGGCAGCTGCAGTCTGGGTTGTGTGGGTAACATGTTTTTTTATTTGCAAGACCTCAGGTTTTGGTGTCTGAAATTTTAACAGCCAGTTGAACAGTGGCTATAGAATATTTACAAATTCAACAAGTAAACATTCTGTCTGATTACATTTGATCTGGTCTGTGTCACAGCTTAATATTCTCTGGCAGTGTGAGTGGAAAGCAAAGAGCCCATCACCACAGTGGAACAGGTGCTGCGAGCCCCCTGAGCCTCGCTTCAAAGTCACATTTTGGTTTTGCACTTGTTAGCATCTGTTGAACAATAATGATGATTGCTGTTGTTTGTTACTAACAGAAAACAATTCCTTCTTATTCTGTTTTTTTCTTTGCTTTGAGTACAAAATGGCCTTTCACTTGAAAAATCTAAATAGCTTCCCCAAAATGGCTGAAATATTGAACTTATATAAACCATATTTTATGTGAAAGAAATTAATTTTGAAAGACTATAACCTGATGTTAATCACATGGTCAGTTTTACCAGATAATATGATAATGGCAATTACAGGGCTCACAAGAGATTTACCTGAGTAGAAAAAGCAAAGCTATATGAAACCTCTGTGCTCATTTCATTATTAGTTCTGCCTGATACTTTTCTTACAGTTCTGCCTACACTGTCAGGAACAGTGTCTTTGCCAGATACATAATTGAGGGGTTTTTCCCCAGTTTTTACTTTTGCTCAGATTCCTAGTGTGTACAACGCTCAAGAAACTGAGAAGCTGCATATGTTGTGTTTGTCGAAGTTACGGAATATGAAAAAGATACAAGCTCTTGCTTTTAAAACATGTAGAGAGGAATCCTTCTGACTCCTTTTCTACCAGTCTCTCTTTCTGCAGATTTTTTTTTAATAATTTTTAGTACATTTGCATTTTTTTTATTTTTCTGATTATATCAAAATTTCTAACCCTTTTTGTCTTAAACATTGCAGGATACTGAAAGCCTCTCTATAGTCTTTAGCCCTGAAAAGAGGTGGTTCTTTGGCATCTGTGACAACAATACTGTGTTGGTTACCTCTATAGTTTTATAAATTTCAAATGATGCCACTGTGCATTGTAAAGATCTATAGTAACAGATGACCACAGATTTTTTTGAATAATCTTATTTTCCATATGGAATTAGAAGCAGGGTAGTGCATGGAAGACTTGGGGGGGGGGGGTTGCTGAGAAAGAAAACGTATCTATCAGAAACAGTGTCAGTTAGATTGTGCTGCTGCTCTGTCAACAAAATGCATAAAAAATTACTACAAACTACTTGCAGTATTTTTCATTAGTCATTTTGCACTAAGGGCTTTTTAAAAATAATAAATTCAGAATTAGATGATTTTGTGCATTCCAATGCGGGATTTATTACAAAATATGTATTACAAAGATTGTATTCTTATCAGTAGCTCCATGTAGTACAAGGGTACAGAAATAAATTGTCTTAAGAGAGCTAGTCGAACTCCATGCTGCTATTCTTGTTACTGACACATGATAATGTAATATCATAGAATAGGAAGTTATCATAAACTTCATAGTATTTAAAAACTATTAGAAACCACTAACTAATTCTAATTGAAACATTTAGTCTTCTAAATCTCCTTATGCTGCAATGAAATGCTTTGACACTTGATTTCTGTGTTACAAGCTGTAAAATAATATGAAAATACATAAATTATGCTTAATTTCCAGAAATAGTCTAATTGTGGCTATTCAGCACAGGCTGTTTCTCCACCAAAGGATTTCTTATTTCAGCATGAATCCAACCTGTGAGCCATGAGGATTGCCTGTGGATTAGACTAGATTTTAGCCACAAATCTCAGAAAGTAGTGGAAATGTTCTGGTTTTACTCTAGAATTCAGAAGACTTTGCGTTGTTGGGTTCCCGTAAAGCTGAAAAGGTGGAGGAATTTT
This sequence comes from Psittacus erithacus, assembly GCA_009867235.2. Taxonomy (NCBI): domain Eukaryota; kingdom Metazoa; phylum Chordata; class Aves; order Psittaciformes; family Psittacidae; genus Psittacus; species Psittacus erithacus. The sequence continues at coordinate 54,891 of WYDI02033751.1, read as the reverse complement.
CTGAGCAGTCCTATTTCTTCCCCGGGACATACAATTTGTTAATGATATAACATGTCACTGAAAAGCTCAATTGCCTTCATTTGGTGTGACTTGCTCTGTTGGCCGGTAAGCTTTATGCCAAGTTTCATGTGTAACAGCAACGGAGGAAAGCTATCAATCATGTACACGTGGTGTGGTTCTCTGTACTACTGCTCAAACCCATTCAATAGGTTTTTCAAAAGCAACTCAAGACAGATTTTATTGCAGGTTATTATAGCTCTTTTGGATATAAGTTTAGAAAAAGAAGCTGCTGAAGTTGCAGCAGAGAAATTACAGTTTAGGCGAGAAAACCCAGGTTTAGGGAGTTGGGGGAGTGAGTAACATAATTAAACTCTATGAAGTAAAGCTTGGCATAAATGTCTCGATTGTCAGCTTAAATGCAATGCAAAGAACCAACTTTTATCAGGACCCACTTGAAAAGGGAAGCTTTGTATATGTTTTGGCCCTGATACCAGTGTTTTCTCAGCTGAAATCATCAAGGATAGCTCTAAAAATGAGACTGATTCTTCTGTGTTGCAGTGTGTATGAGTCACATCACTAGACTTCTTAGAGCACTCTGCTATTGAGTGCTTAAACAAGAGGGAAGGTTCTCTAAGGCACTACCCCATGAGAATAAGGGTGCTAATAGCTGGGTATTTTTCAGATTGCTAAGATGCTATTTTTCTTGAAGAAGATTTGAATTTCTATACAGAAAGTAATAAAAATCCAAACCATTTTAAGATGACAGTTTGTATGTTCCTGGCAGTTTCACTGGTTATAAATATTGTGGTTTTGGAAAATATCGTTTGGGACATGAATGAGGAATCCTGAAATGAATTATTCTACCTATGTGGCATTTGTTTTCGTCTTTACTGGGGAAATCCATGTACAAAACTAGAGGGTAAAAAAATCATAGGGAGGAAAAGGAAGATAGAAATTGATTTCAGATGTAGATGAAGCTAGTTGACCCAGTGGAATAAAATAAGTAAGCAGTAAGTAAATGCTTAGGCAAGCTTTTCAGAGCTAATTACTTGCCTAAAGATCCTTGAACACTCTGAAAATCCCCCTGGCTGCTTGTCTACATCTTTAGTTAGCTAATAAGCCCTGTAAAGGCAATGCTTTTCCTGTGTATCCTTCTAAGAGAAATGCCATAGCAGTCAGTACATGTTAAGTGCATGTGGAAAATATGATGGGGGATGTTTTAAATTGTATTTGTCCAAAGTTTCAGTGATGAAGATTTATTTTAGTATGGATGATGAAGAGCATAAATTTATTGTACTGTTCATAACTTCAGAAGTAAATGTTTGTTAAAATCTCTCTGAGTAAACAGTTAAATAATGTTTGGCTCTTATGTGAGCCTTTTTGAAAAGTGGTGAGAAAGTGAACTACTACTTGCTGTGCATGAATTCGCCTGTCATGACAACTTTATGGTAGCTGCTTTGTGGTATTCTGTCTTGTAATTCAGCATCCCTAATGCTCAGATTTATTCCTAATAAAGTATTTTTTCCCAACTGAATTTGCATTCTGCATTAAGATTAGCGGATACTTTCAGCATGCTTTATATCTAAGTATTTGACAGAACTATGTGCTTTAAACTCATCCCTCTGACATTTTCAGTAGTATAATTAATATTTTAAAAACCTACCTAGGCTCTGAATACTGCCTAAATGGCAAAACTTGTCTCATTCAATAGAAAATAAACCCATTAAAATACTGAAGAACTTCTATTACAACATAAACTGTCTACAAATATGCTGTGACCATTTCCAGAAAGAAAATAAACTATGCTAGTTATAGGTGTTATTACTCCCAACTTCTTCTTTCCTGGCTTCCAGCCAGTTAGGGAACAGCAGAAATGTGGAGTAGTCTGGCACAACAAATATCTTTTGCTACATCATTTCAGCAGATACAAAATATTATTGAACTGAACGAGCTGCTATTCAGGAGGAGAAATAATTGAAATCAGAGATGCAGCCATAAGCCCAGGTTACTGTATGGGATTTGTATTGCTGATCAATGACTCAATACCCAGAGAAAATCTGGCAAATGTTATTAAATGTCTTTTATTTACTTAGATTTTTATGCTTGGTCTTTTCTGGAGTGGTTGGCACGTGATTGATGTCTGTGTGTTGCTCATTCAGTAAGATCCTGATACACCAAAGCTCCTTGAATTCTTGCTTAAAGATTTAGGAAGAAATAGGAACTGTCCAGAGAGATTTTTCATTGTATTTTTTTTTTCCACTCCATTAATTTTGAAACTGTTTTCTCTTCCACTTTCTATTTGTTGTTTATTCCAATTTATTCCAAAATCTCGGCTGAGGTCCAACCATAAGCTCAGTAAATACCTGTCATGGCACTTAACATTTATCAAAATATTTTCTGTTAAAATGTAGACTCTGAGTGTTCTCATTCAGTGAAGCTACCTTTCTGCTGCCGTGATACCCATCTCCATAGCAGAGCAGCCAAGAGGTCCAAATGATTGAATCCTTAAGCCTTAACGATGGAGGCTTCAGCACAGCTTTCATGCATAACCATAGTTTGATACAGTGCTTCTACAGATGTCCACCTTAGCTATGTACCTAAAACTTAGGTACTAAGTTTTATGCCATGCAGTACTCTAAATTCTTGGAAGGGGCAGGCAGAAAAGTCTGAAATGAGCCAGAAAAACAATTGTTAAGTTTTGTTGGACAAGACACTCAGCCAATGGAATAACCTTTCTGATATGTATTTACCAGAGTCCTAAAGACTACTGAAACTACTTCTGCCCTAATTTTAAGTTACAAAATGAAGTGAAATTTGAGCTGGAACATTTTCATTTGTGCTGATACAGGCTTTCATTTATCCAGCTGACAAAAGAAATAGGATACATCTTGTAGCTGGCACGTTCTTGTGTCATTCAACTTAAGTTTTACTTTTCATCTTATTTCACCTTTCTCTAGTGATTCTAGTTCTCTTTATTTATTTTTTTCTCTTGGCTTATAATTCTCCTCTTTCCTGTGTGCATGGCTACTTTGTTCCCCCACCTGTATTTGCTGTTGAACTATCAAAACACAGCTGAAGACTTGAAGTAAATAGAATTTTCAGAATAGTTTATTCCTTTTTTTTCTTTTTTCTTTCGATGGGGGAAATGGCTGAGAAATCATAAATAAAAGGAAGTATTTCAAATATGTTACTGTTAAAGCCATTAACAAAAGATTACACCGTATTCATGTCTTCCTGACATCTGTATGAACACTAGTCTGATTTTTACTTCCATGTTACATTATTAACTGTGGGTTTAAAAGTATGTTTTATCACTTCCTCCTTACTTTGCTGTGGCTGCTGTCCAGATAACACTCTCTACATGCCATGTTCCAACTCTGTTTATTTTCTGCTTATATTTCCAGTCTTTCTAGGTCAAATTACTTCCTTTGGTGATAAACTTACCACTAGATTTCATTGACTTCCTGGGTTTGCTTCACACTTACCTAAAAATTTTCCCACCTGTTAAAGTAAAACCTCACTAGAGCTCTTCCCTGGATATTATGAGCATTAAGGTATCTAGCTCATATTTTTAATTATTGGTACCTGCTAATATTTATATTTGACCAAGTAGTATGCATGTCTAAAGAAAATTAAGATTATTTCAAGAATGAGATTTCATTATATGTTAGGAGAAATATGTATGGCAGCTGGAAATTATTGGTAAGATTAGAAAATGATGTAACTTAGCATGTTACATGACGCTTGTGCAGCCCATACTTGGCAATACTAGCAAACTGCCCTGCCTCTAACTTGGGATAAAATAATCATACCACTCAGATTCTTTAAGCCAGAACAACAAACAACATTTTATTAGTTCACCATCTTTATGCTTTAGGCCATTTCTGCCTCTTTTACAGCTTTTAAAATCACCAGAGTAGTATCAGAGAGATTGGACCCATAGGGAATTTTTCTTGCTATATCAAGTGCTTGGCTGGAATTTAGATAGATTTATCTTATTCACCTCCCCTTTCACCTGCCTTCTCAGCTTCTCTAAAAAATAAGATATGGGTTGTTAAAAAGATGTGCTTTTCAAAAAGTAGAGTTGATGGTTTCATCATCTTAAAAGTATCTTAGTTTCTCTGAAAATCTTTCAGCTGCTCTCAGTATTTCATTTTGTATTTTACTGGAATTTTATTATTATTTTTGCCTTCAAGCACCTGATGTTTTTCTGGTTTTCCCTTATTTAAAAAAATAATTTTGTTAACTTTAGTCTTGTACATCAATTTCTTTGAAATGCTAAATTACTTTCCTATTCTTGACTGCACGCATAAATTGACATTGGGCATCCTCTTGATTTTATTATTATTATTATTGTTTTTCCTGTTTTCACTGCTTGACTTATGATACTTACAGAATATTGTACCAAAAATTTTAATAATCTGGTGTAATGTTAACATGTTCATTATCATGTTCTTTATCATGAAACACACTTTCCCCATCTGTTTTCCCCCTTCTTTTTTTGGGTACCATTTTGAACTTAATTGCTAGGATTTTAGTGCTGTGTCCTCTTGGAAGAATTTCTCCTCACACTACCCTTACCCCCACCAAATTTAATACACTATACATTCTTGTTAAAAAAATAAATACAAAACCAAACCACAGCCAAAACCCCATTTTTAATGCCTTTTCATAAAATCAACACTTTTAAAAATATTCTAACATACAGGCTGCTTTGCACTCATTGCTTTCTATGAAATAAAACTTTATTCATAGAACCGAAGAATAAGAGTTAGTTTTGATTGAGTCTAGCTGCCCAGCCCTGTAATGGCTGAAATACTTCTAGACGTGCTTAGGAATAAAGCTTTAGTTAAATGAAAATGAGAATGATGAAAATTTAAATCTCTGCTGATTTTGATGGAAATAAAATTGGCATTTTCAGGTTTGCAATGTTCAAGTGGTGTGACTTAAATCCATCTTCTGGGTAGTAAAACTTCTTGCAGCTTTTTATCTTAGCTTTTACTTAAAGAGGTGGAAGATAAACATTAAATCAGCATACACATTCTTTGGCCTTTTTCTCATTTCATGTGACTTTCAATGTGCAATGTATCTGATAGTCATGATTTTATTTGCACAATTCCTCTTCATTTTGTAAAGCTGTGGCTATTTCCTTTCTACACGCAGCAGGATGTTAATTCTTCGACTGCAATTTGTCTTTTTCTATGCTGGTTTTGTAATCTCCAATCAAACTAGTTGCTTCCTTGATTTATTTATTCTCTTAACCACAAGTGTAGTTGAGGAATTTCAAGATTTTTCTTTGGGGAGCTGGGAGACAACTGCGTTCGGAAAATGCAGCAGTTACTTCTCTGAATTTAAGCGTGCAATAGGCTGACTTTTAGCCTGTAGCCTCCAGGGGTCAGACTGTATGCTTGATGCTAGCACCTATGGCAACTGGTATCTTTAGATTGTGGAAATATTTCTTGCAGTCATCTGCTTTGTAACTGTGTGTTCTGGCGGACTTGTGACTTCAGATTTTTACTTTTTCATAGATAGGCAAACAAATTATATTCTTTTCAGGACTGTTAAAAATTAAGTTTGTGTATATAATTTCCAGTACTTGATCTTAGTTGGGTGACTAAAAGCTTGATTCCCAAGGATGTTCTATTAGGATTGGCATGATACGAGTTGTCGAATAAAGGTTTCAGCGAAGTGAACTTGGTCTTTTAAGTTAGATATCTGCAAGTACTGGGTTGTTTCCTGAAGTTTTATATACCTCACTGATACTAGGCCTATTTCACTGCATAATATATTTTCTTGCTGATACTGAATTAAAACTTTCCTGATACAAATTTAACTCTCACACAAGTGATGTTGCAGGTATTTTTGACTCATCCCAAATTAATACTGTATACTTCATATAACTATATCTGCATCAGTGAATATAGTGTTAATCTGTAGATTTTTTTCAGTAGTGATATACATTATAGTGATAAAATGTTTTCATATTGGAAAGTTAGTTGTGTTCATCATCTCTTCTTTCTTTTCAATTCACAGATAAAAGACCACTTAATAAAACTGAGAAGAAAACAAAAAGCCAACCTCTACATTTTTTCTTATTGTGGTTGCTGATGCCGTCTCTGACATCATTACTATATATGTTAATAGCAGGAGAACAACTGGTTTGTTTAATATCTTGAAATAGCACTTTTATATTACATAGCACCTACGTCAAACTGTTACACTGAAAGGAAGTTTCTTGTGGTGGTGGTAAATGTTCTCTTTCCTGGTTTGGTAAAGGTTTTCCTAACTCTTATCTCACTTTTCTCTCATGGGAGTAACAGTCCCCAGAAGATCTATGGCTACACTGTTCAATGCTGAACTTGATGGGAGCAGTCCTATTAAAGTTAAGGGTAATAATTACTTCTCAGCTGTCCTAAAAAATAACGTACTAACAAAAATGAAAGTTTTCTTAGGCTGTTCTTTAGTTCTTAGATGAATTCTGACCTTCCAAGAAGGCTGTGCTGGTCCCTGTGAAACCATTACATTTTCCAAGAATACTTCCTCCAGAAACAGCAAGGTCCCATTCAGGCATGTCATTGTTTTATCACACTTAGCTCCAAGCTCTTTAGAGAAAGGCATCAATTCAGCAGTGGATTTTAAAGAGGGAAAACTGTAGCCTATGTTATATGGGAGATTGAACAAGCTCTATATGATTATTCTTCTAGCTTTGAAGTGTTTAGACCTATGGAATGTATTTAAATGTATTTTACAACCTAATGTTTAAGAATACAATTTTATCTGCTATAGGTGCCATGCAGAAAATCATCATATGACCTTATTCATTAGTGTGAGCTTATTTACTACTGTTGAGGTGTATAATAACAGTGAGCATAACAACGATTTGTTCATTGGCATAGTTCATGCCCTTCAGGCTTGTCAATGTGAATGCTTTGTTGTACTGATGCACAGCAAAAAGGAGCCATTCTCTGCCAGGTAATATCAGGAGAAAATTACGCCTCCCTGTCATGTTTAAACAGTATTTAAGGACAATACAGCATTTTATCTACATCCTTACTTCACTGAGACACTTTGCAGTGATAAGATATGAGAAATAACTACTACAATAAATTTTTAAGTGTCTTAGGGCCAGTGATAGTCACATGGATCTAAATCCATGTATTATTTAATTTAGGCAGGTAATAAAGGGATGAAGTAGTATGAAAACCATAGACAAAAATCAACAAAAGTACTAGATATGAATAGAAGGAGGCTCAGTGTTGCTAAGATAGAAGGTTATAAGTATTTTAGAAAGATCTTATAATGGTGAGAGAATCAGTTTCTGATTGTCAAGTGTCAGGAATGTGACCAAGTAGCTAAGTCTCTCTGTTGTTTTCTCACAGCTCCGGTTAAGGTATTTGTGTACTTCATAACCAGCATAGCAAAAAAAATCAGAATTATGTTTTCTGCACCCAGAAATACTCATTCTTCAGGTGAAGAATGAGCAGTCATATAACATATAGCTAGTGCATTCTTGACATTTTCAATATTGAATGCTGTCCTAAGGTGACTTGGGAATCATGAATTCTAAAATACTTTAAGCTAGTTTGTAAAACATCATTGAGACAACAATATGCTCATATTACTGCTGGGTTTTCTGGGAATTCTGCTCCAATTGTGAATGTTTTAAAATACATTAAGAGCCTCTGAATAAAAAAGTATGACAGGTCAATTAAGTGGAATGCTGGTTTGTAATTAGTATTTAATTAGGAACTGAATGCAGATTGGGAAAAGAGAGGTTTCCTTTTACTAACTACAATGTTTACTGCTTCCAATTAGCATGGTGATTTGTAAACTCCTTGCACATGAAAGCAATGAAATTAAATTGTATGTATCCTATGCAACCTGTTTAGTTTATGTCGAGAGGTATCTACTGCAATGTATTTTTTTGATCATGTAAGTGGTAGCCCTGTGTACTTAAAAGTGTATCCATGTAAGACTTGAGAGGAAAAAAATTACCAGTTAATGTTGAATATTTATTGGCACTTAACTTAGGTGAACTGGGCTATTCTCTCTCAGACCTACAGGATTTTTCCCTATGGAGGTCTAGTACCTGTGTAATAGCTATAGTCATATATCAGCCTGACCCTCTAGAAACAGCTTTCCTTTAGAAGGCACTATAGTCCCTGAAAGCAGAAATGTTTGCTTTGATACAGACATATGAATCCAGCCTCAGAGAATTTGATGCACCCAGCTTGTTAAACCTGTAGCTGTTTCTGCCTAGCAAGCACAGGAGAAGGAATTTTGAGTGTTTCTCCTCACCATGCAGAGTACTCTGGAGATGCAGAGGAATTAGGTATCTGAGAACTGTGAATGTGCAGAAATTAATCTTCTTATTAGTATGTCTCAGACTTGATAGAACTACTGTACAGAAATGTAGCATGTCTGTTTATTTGGCAGTGGGGATTTAACCCCGCTTAGTGACTTATATATGTAAGCAATGCAAAAGCTGTTTGGATTTCAGCTTGGTGAGTACCTTATATCAGTAAGGTAGCCACAAGAGTGATTAGAACTGTTAGTTTTCTAACCTGAAAGTGTAATTAAAAAAAAACCCCTTAAAATCAGCTGGAAGAAAGTCCTATATAGATGTCATAATACATGAAAACTAGAAATTTTAGAGTACTCTTCTATTTTGTTACATTTGTTAGAATTCCCTGATTTTAGCATGCCTCAAAGATTTATGTGCAGAAAACCTTACCAAGATAGATATTTAAGTTTCTCAATATGTTACTCGAAGACAAGATTTTAAACTTTGCTTATTTAATATCAGACAGGTAAATCTGGAAGAGAACAAGATGAAAAATTCATGATGATAAAAGGCATCCAAAGGTCTGAAATTTATCCTTATAAGCACTGCTCTTTTTTTTTATTATTATTACATATTATCACATTGAGTTTGTCAGATCTGTGGATGGTTTCTCTAGGAAAAGCTAGAAAATATAATCCTGGTGGTCTTTTTGTAGAAAGATAGTAATAAATATTCCACAGAGCTATTTTAAAAATGCATATGTAGAAGGCGAGAATGACTTTTGAACATATTTATTTCATTTAATTGTTGACCACATACACTAAATAACTGCAAAAATGCATTCAGTCTTCCAGATGGTCTTTAAGGTTCTGACCCTTCAGTGAGCTTTGGATGTAGCCAAGGGCAGCTGTGAAGAAGGTCAAGATCAAGGAGAAGTACGAAGCATTTGTGGGCTTATGGCTGAGATACAGTGCCTCTTCAAGAGCAAACATCCTGCTTGTTCTTGCTTCACAGCTCTTCCTAAACAGCTATTTTAGCTCCTGGTGTGGAAAGACCATTGGCCACAAATAGAAATGAATGTATGAATATCTGTTATTGACTTGTAAAGGAGATCTAGCAAACCTGCTGGTACTTTCTTCTTGCCCTCATCTATCTCAAGAACATTTCTTGGATGCAGAAGGTAAAGAAGGAAAATTTCACCAAGGTACAGTCTTTAGATTTACTGTGGGCAAAAATTACCCCAGAGCAACCACACACATCCCCTTTCTTCCTGAGGATGTGCTTTTCCTTGCAGCTGACGCACTAATTACACTGCTTTTATCTGTTGGTGCAATGAAAAAGAAATCTTTTGGCTTGGTATCCACAAAAAAACATAGGTGATTTAGAAGAACAAGTTCTTCATAGTGGACGATGCCTTGCAAGATAAGGGAATGTACCATTTTCTAGGGACAGTGGATTACTTGCTGCTGTTTTAAGGGGATTTGTGAGACTTGGTTATTTTCAGAAGAATAGCTGACAAAATTCCAAAAGCTTTTGCGAAGGAGCTATGTTAATGATATACTATTAGTATTAAACACTTCTTAGAAAGTATTCTCCAAAACCAGGAAATGTTACTGAATAATTCTCTTTATCCTTCATTTGCAAAGAATAAGAAAGCTCAGATATAATTTCTAACTATAGAGGGGGAAAATCCCCTAAATTTTACATTCCCCTTTCTTTTTTTAAGGAAACTAATTTTGACTGATGCAGATCAAAGAAGCACTCTTATTTAATTTGTCCCATGGCTTGTAGAGTTCAGTACCTGTAATCTGAAGGTTATTTTATTGCTTACAGTGCAGTTAAAATTCAATTTTCAAACTCCCTGCTCCTTTAGAGATTTAACTTGCCCTTGTCAGTTTTTCATTAAAGAAATGTCTGTGCCTTAAAATGATTTGTGGTCAACTTGTCTCAGGGAATTGTCATGAAGTATATGAAGACACTGTTAAAACCCAGTACATTTTTAAATCTTATGCCCAAACACTAAGAACTGGCTGTAAGTCGTGATTAGCTATCTTTCTTTTCTATTTTACTCTGCTGGAGAAAACTGATAAATACAGTATTAAATCTGGTGTATTATTCTTGCCCTTTTTGGCTGTTATGGGACAGAATGTAATTCATGTTTTAATAACTAACACCATTTTGGAAGGCATCAGAACTTTTAATAAATCATTTGAAATTGCAATCCAAATGAATTTGTTCTTTTAAAGTGTTGCGCTGTTAATGCTGAAGTTGACCTTATGCTGAAACATCAATGGCTACTGCTAGTTGTGTCTACTGCTGCAGTAAACAAAGTCATAGCTTACTGGTTTATTTAAATCACAGGCAGCTGCAGGAATTACTTTTCTGCTATTGACTGGATAGACTAGATGGCATTTCAGCATTTAGGAGGTCTGTCGTGGGACAGTGAAGGTAGAACATTAAGCTGTACCAATAAATACGCTTTTTCTTCTTGATTTACTTGATTTATGGTTTACTCTCCAACTCCACAGAACATGCAAAACAAGGAAGAATCATTGCAGGTAGGCCTGCAGGCATTATATCTACCAAGTGGTAGTTAGTGAACCCTTAAAAGAAACAAGTTTTAGGGAAGTTAATGGTTTCTGCATCTGAGTTAGCTGAAACATCTTTGTGGTATGATAAAAAAACCTCCAGTGTCATGAATATGTTAATGTAGAATTTGCTTTTTGAGCAAATGGGGTCCTGACTATTCTCTCAGTTACTTCAGATCTGATCAGGAATGACTGTAGATCCTCTGAATATTTGAAGGTCAATTTCCAAATACAGGGACTGCACTCTTTGGTACACACTATGTGCAGGCAAGTTGGCCTAAAAGCAACATGGACTATGACTGAAACACTAAGACTACTTCCAGCAGTGCAGGCAGTCCTAGATTAGCTCACGTTTGAGTGGAGGTGACTGGGAAGGCTGCTGTATGGTTCAGATTGTTGATCCTAACCAGGGTTTGTCACTGGCAGTGCAAAACTCCGGCTGTGCAGAGCAAAAGAGTTATTGCTCTTGCTTGTTTTTAAAGTAATAGGTGATGAGAACAGACTGTTCAAGCTGAATTCACTCCTACCATGACACAAACAAGGAAACCATTGATACCTTTCTCGAACCCTGATGATGGGGCTATGGTGGCCACAGAGCTCATACCCGTCAGACCATGATGGTCACTCAAGACAACTGATCTGTTCTTAAGTATTTGACACAAAGCAGTTATCAAGTCAGTGGTGCCAGGGGGTCATCAAGCAGCCTTACTGGAGGCTCCTGCTTTCAGTCTAGGAATTGGAAGTCAAAGTTACGTAAACTCTTTTGCATTGTCTTCAGTGTACCTCGAACAAGACTTTTCTGCAAACACATTTTGAAAATAGTCTTCTAGTTCTGTCAAGTACTACTGAAATTTTCTTCTATATCTAGAATGGCAATATAGATGGAATTTTATTTTTGGCTTTATTAGTCTCGTAGTATATTTAAGATACTGTAACACTAAAAATACCTGAATTCTTAGATACACCATAAATAAGACACTTGGACAGTTAAGTGGTGAGATGCAGCGGTTGAAATCATGCTGGGAATTCAGTTCATGAGCAAAGAAGCCCCTCTTTTACTTGCTTATGAAGAGATAATTGCATTACTAATATACTGAGCTGAATGATTTAGTAGTAATATACTTATCTCTTTCTTAGCTTCATCAGTAGATCACAAATCACTTTACAAAGGAAGTAGATATAATTACCCTCATTTTATGCCACAAACTCTGCAAAGAAACACAGAAACTCCAAAAAGAAATATTGTGCTGCAATTGTAGTTAATTATAATAAATTAATGTTATTATCAACCTAGTATTCATAAACCATCATAGTTGCTGACAGAGCTAAGAATCTTATGATTTTTTTTTTTTAAATAACCACAGAAACCAGAATTCATCAGAATTCTTGTAATATTTTTGTCTGAACTGAGGTTTCTGTGCAGGTAAAGTAGGTGCTATTAAGAACAAGATGATAAAGCAAAGTAGAACATGGGTTTTCCACTTTAAATTCCAAAATATCAAAATGCTGACATTTCAATTTTTTTTCTATTTTCAGTTGAAAAATGCAGGTCTTACAATGTGCCTATGTTACTCTTTGGTCTCTATAAAGCACCTTGCAGTTTGTTTAGAGAGGAATATGCACTGCATTTTGAGATGATAAAGCCCTGGAACCTGAACCCCCCCAAAAGAATAAGGTCCCAAACTGCAACTGCCGTCAAATGTTGTACTAATAAGATGCTGATTAACTTTTCTCTTTTTTTAATCATTCAAGGCACAGTGCTTTGGGGAGGTTGCAAAATAAAATATTCTGCTTCTATTGCAGGCAAACCTAAACACTAACATTTTTTCTGACCAAAATATTTTCCTTTCCCCTATTTTTAATCTGTTCCTTCTTTCTCATGGTCTCAGTGCCCACTTGTGGTTGCTTCTACCGTCAATACGATGAGTTCAGGAATTTGATCTCACTCACTTTTAAAAAGAGTATTGCTGGAGAGCATATCACAGCTGCTGAATCTGAAATGGAGCAGGGGAAATATTTGCTTATTTGAAAACTTGCATAATTTTCCAAGTAAATGAATACTGAAACTGTTCAATATGTGCTTCATCTCAGGCAAGTTGTCAGTAAAGCTTTCTTATTGGTAGGGAGAGAAATCTTAACTTCTTTGGAATCTAGACAGCTTTTCTTATGATTTTTCCATCAACACTTGAATTTAGTGTTTCAACCTACCAATATTTTCACCACTTTCTAGTTCTGGCATATTTCTAATAGGAATTGAGAATATGGTACAGAGAGGGTCATCAAAATCATGGTGAAATGGTAGATAACATTTATATCTGCAACAGTGTGCAAGTATAATCTCCAATTCTTTTCCTTGAAAAGAAATTTGAGGAATAATTTGAGCTGTTGAGATGTTTTTAAATCAGTGCATACTTCTGAGCTTGAGCAAATACTTATACTTTTGAGTTAATTTAACTATGTATTCCCTTGATTTATGTCCTTGAATGCCGCAAATACCTGTCAGATAACTGCTATTTTAAAATTTGCACATATTTACAGCTTGTTCACAGTGTGTTTTTCCAAATTCAAATCTGTAATAGCAACACTTCTCAGTTTGGAGATAGGAGTTTGACTTAGGAGAGAAGGGAACTGATTAACTGAATTTCTAACATCATGTTCTTTGTGGTGATCTTCATTCTATCATGCAACTGATCAAAGGAACCAGTCAGAAATGACAATATAAGCATAATCTGCTGTTTCTATGGCTCCGGGTGCTTAATTAAGCACAGGGTGGTTTGTCAAAGAAAGAGAGAATCCTCATCATTGGGGGATTTTAAGAACAAGAGATGCAAAAGTTTTGGGGAAAAAGGCAAGTAGAATTCATGCAATGGTTTTCTAGTGCTGCCTGCAATTCTGTAATTCTGTGATGCAATCACTAATAGATCATTAGGAGTAGCCAAAAACCTAGTTATTCAATAAAAGTAAACCAGTTTTTGCCTTGCATAGACAAGCAAATATGCATTCCTCCTATAAATTACAATGAAATAAATTGTAGTTTCTAAGTGGTATTAGTAACTAGTTTGGTTTGGATTTTGATGGGGTTTTTTTGGTTTAGGTTTTTGTTGTTGTTGTTGTTTCCTTACAGCAAAGAGTACTGTGGTTCCTTATTTCTTCAAACACTGAGCCCGAAAGTTTATGCTGTAATCAGAACTAATACAGAGATTTGCAATATTCTGTGAAGAAAAATTTCTTATCTAATAGAGTTTTGTTTTTTTTTTTTCTGGTGAAATATTAGTAGAAATTGTTCTGGATTCATCAGATTTATAATGCATGAAAGATGTGAATTGATACAGCTCATAATAGGCAACACAGAAAATTGTTGAAAAGATCAACATATAATACACTTAATGACAGTCTTTATGGCAGTGTTCCCTCACTTTTTAGGACTTTTTCCCCCTTCTTTTCAGCATCATGGAACATGCATAGCTGCGCTGGTGTGTTGGGTTTGCCCTTGAGACAGGCTGGCTCACTCAGGAGGCCCTGCGTATTAGCAGCTGCTCCACTGCATCCAGACGCCTAGTGCTAGTGATCAACAGCAATGGAATTTCATGCGTGGAGGCAGAAGGTCCAAGTGTAACATGCTTGTTAGTGGTTAAGCTCTGCCCTTCAGGGCTTTGTGCCATGCAATGCCAAATGATATGATTCCTGGTACACAAGACCTAGAAGGTGAAATAGAAGCAGTCAGAAAGTATCTCCTTCGGTGTATTTCTTATGTGAAAAAATTAGCAACCTCACTTATTAGTACACTGAAGAACCCATTCGAAATAGCTTTTACTGAAAATCTATTCGAGTCATACCATAATATCTTTTAATTAATGTATGTAACCAACATTATTGTTAGCAACCATAAGAAAATATACAGCTCAGCTGCAGTGTAGAAATTGCGAAGAACTGAACCTATGTGCAGGGTTGTATTGTATAATCCAGAGAGGTGACAGGGAGATATATATCTCACCATTATGTTTAATATGAAAGCCATGAAGGAAGGAAGAAAATGGCGGCTTTTGCCTTTTAAAATACAATAGGCAGTAAAACTGAATGCTGGGGATGATTCAGTGTGTGTGTGTTAAAGTATGTGGGAAGGTGGAAGTTTGTAATTATGAGCAGATTGACAGTTGTGTGCACAGTAATTCCTTTCTGATAGATAGCCAAAGTGCTATACTGGCAGGCATACATGAAGAAATATATGAAGAACAGGCCAAGGAAACCTGCTTTTCCTGGTTTTGATCCTTGTAACGAAGCAAGCTTTGTGAGTTGCTTCCTATAATTAAAGCATTCACTGATTCATTTTTTCTCTCCAATGGCTCTAGACTGGTTTCATTGCTTTTAAAATGAATTAATTAGTCTTTTCCAACATCAATTTTGTGATTAATTTTTAATATATATCCTATAAAATATACAGAGATGAACTTTCAAAGCTCATGAATTGCTGGGCCAGAATTGGCAACACTGAAATACAGTTCTTCCATTTGGCCACAAAAATCTTTATATCTTAGTTGTCACTAGTTTAAAGAGATGATTTAAAAGCAGTCAATTGGCCTTTAAATGCCTTCAGAGATCCCACATAATTACACAGATGCCAAGCTCTACCCACAGGCAATCTGCAAAATTTCCTAATGCTCATAAATTTCCTTCATCTAGACTAAAAAGAAACTATTATTCTTGTTAATGTATCTGATTTTAAAATGACCTAAATCTCATAATATAACAATTTTAACTTCCCTTCCTTGTTAATCTTTAAAATAATGAAATTTATAGAATATTTAAGATCTTAAATTAAAAGCATTTATCCATTAAGATAATTTATTAAGAATGGAAGTCAACATTACATTATAGGTGTCTCTTTATCAGTTGAGAAGTAGTTCTTGGTCAACAAGGAGGGCAGTTAAAGACTTCATTAGCTTTGTACAGAACAGAGGGCTTTTCTATTTCAGGAATATCTGAGGTGAGTGTTTTGAAATATCCTGTAAGAACACAGTCTAAATGTCCTATTCTTGTTTTGATCCCATTCTATTTGCTTGCTTTGTAAGATACATGGCTCATATGTTGTCACATTTACTGTTATTTTACAAGTGCTATTTCTTATCCTCAGCCCAAATGAGCAATGACTGTCCTTGACAGGGTTTAAAGGATGCAGACGTATAGCTGATTAGTAAAGAGTGGGGCTTGATCCTCATCTCCAAAGCATGCAGGACTGAAATCAGAAATAGAGAAGGTATTTGACACAGTGCATGGGAAGTGCTGAAAAGGCTTTTGCATTAGTATAAATACAGAAGCACAAAAATACATGTGCAGTTTCAAATACTAAATATTTAATATCATAGCTGTGGAAAGGAAGGTTCCATCTAAACCCTATAGTCACGTTTTCCACATGTGAATGTATCTGGCTTGCTAAGCAACTCTGTATTGTATACATTTACAGTAGCACTAGCGCAAATCATGCCTCACCTATCTAATTTGTCACTGTTAAATGTAAGTATTAGAGGACTGCATATTGTTTGCAGTGCTTTGGGTTTTTAGTTTCTTTTCCCAAATGATGTGTTGGTTTTGCATTTGTTGGGTTTTGAAAATGAAAGAAAACACAAAATTGATCTGAAAGAAATCCCAAAGCCAAAAGCAGGGTTAAATGTGCAGATGATCATTGATGAAAGAATGCAGAATGTTTGGAAACACGGCAAATAACCTGACTCTCTGAGTCATCAGGTAACATGCACACTAGGAGTCTAAGTAGTTCAATTTCTAATTTGGAGAACTAAATTAAAGTTGTGGATCTTTACATCACATCCTACATTAAAACAATCATGAGCAACACGTGTTTATCTTAATCCAGGAGCCAGACGAATCCTACTTTTCTGGGTTTATGATGCTACTTTTACCCTTAAAAAGGCCAAGTTGACTTGCCTATGAAACCAGAGCTGTCTTCTCAACTCTGAGTTTTCATCTAACCTCCCTCTGAGGTTAGCAGTTTGTGAATAAGTGGAAGCTTGCTGCTACTACTATGTGTCATTATTGAAGAACCCAAATCTCTGGCTATCAGCCTTGACTATTTCACCACATAGCTAAACGGTAAAATTAAGAATACAACTTGCTCCATAACACTTTGAAAGAAAAAAGCTAATTATCAGTTGAACCATTTAGAAGAAATGAAACATAAACATGTTTTTTAAATTCGTAAAAATGCCATTTTCTAAAACTGACAAGAGCAGGAAGAAAAATGCTAAAGAACAGTAATAACTCAACGTGGGAATAAAAGAGGTCTTGCAAATAAGAGCTAAAAAAGCACCACTTATTTATAATGATTTTAGGGTATAGGTATAGTACAGTGTGTAAGATAGCAGGAAGGGAAAATAGTCACTATATGTTTGTTCAGTTGGGGACTTCAGGTTCTTAAAGGGAATAATGTGACTAATATACTCTTTCATAAATCTGAACAAGAATAAGATTTTGTTAGCACTTCACTATTTTTAAAAATTCTCTCATGATAATTTTTAAATGTTCTCTTGTATCCACTTCCTCACTGTGGGATTTATTTATACGCTTATTTATATGTAAGATTAAAAGACCTGAGAATTATATACTGAAGGTAACACTCAGTAACCCCTTGTTTATGCTTTTTTTTTTTTTTTTGTGATCTTTTTACCAAGAGCTGGACTCTGGACAGCCTGTAAGGCTGAGAGCCAGGCAGGCATTTAGATCAACGTGTTCTGGCTGATTGTCAAGAGCTGTGCTAAGGCCCTGCTGATTCACAGGCCTTCAAATGGTTTGCATCCTGGAAAAAAACAGAGCTGCTCTTTAGGTTTAGGGGTTTGGATTTGTTTGGTGAATTTTCTGTGTCTATGAATGTGTGCCCACTGCTTCCCGACAAGTGGATATAATCTCCAGCTCAGCTGTGTGGCATGTCTCACTGCCACAGCAACACATTCATCTGAAGTTCCTCTATACTGATCTTTGCATTAGGCTAAACGAGTTTTCTCTGATCCAGACTTTCACCTGAGAATGAAATTTCAGCCTGGTGAATCACCATGATTTCAGTCATAAGTCAGGGAGTTTCAGTGCCCAGGTTGTTACCAACCTGAAAGAAAAACCTCTCATTTCTCCTTTCTCCTTTCCTTCAGGTTGTCTACACGAGTTCCTCTTAGGATATCTGATTGACAAAACCTGTGGTTTTGGAAGCAACATGAGTACTTTCAGTGCAACATTTCTGTAGTCTGCAGGAAGCAAATCTTGGGTTTCTACCTTGCGAAGCTCCTCAACCACAGAATAAATAAAGACAGTAAAATGTTCTGCAGTGTATGTGATGGAATGCTACTAATCTTGCCCCATGCATCCAAAAGTATAGGCAGTCAAGAGATGGAAACTGTCATGGTTTAAGCCAATCAGCCAAGCAGCCTCTCTCTCACCCCCCTCCCTTTATCCATCCCCCCCCTGCTCCCAGAGGGATGGGGAGGAGAATGGAAAGAATGTAACTCCTACGGGTTGAGATAAGAACAGTCCAGTAACTAAG
>WYDI02033751.1:0-30567 GCA_009867235.2 Psittacus erithacus | reverse complement strand
GCAGTGGTTTGTGTTATACCTTAGTTACTGGACTGTTCTTATCTCAACCCGTGGGAGTTACATTCTTTCCATTCTCCACCCCATCCCTCTGGTAGCTGAGGGAGGAAGAAGGGGAGTGAGTGAGAGACTCCGTGGCTGGGCTTAAACCACAACACCCATTTTCATACCTCTCTGTTCTGTGAGGCAAAAAAGAAACCAGTTGTAGCTCCCTTGCTGTGGACTCCTGAGTAGTACAAAGGGGACCTCTAGCAAGTAGAGAGTTATTTCCGCATAGAGCTGGTCAAACATATCTTAAACTGTGCTTTTCTAGCTATTTTTCTTTCGCAAGTTCTTTGTATTGTATATGTAAAAAGCTCCTCTGATTCTGAAGTGTGCTGAAGTAGCACCTTGTAGGAGTTCTGTTTTATTTTGCTCCTGTATAAGTGTATTTATGCACATGTAACAGACAAACGCTTTGATGGGCATTCCCAGATGTGTTGTGCTTCCCTCACAATGTGCATGGAAACGTAACCTGCATAAACACTTGGTATACCCAAGATAAGAGCAGAAGGCATACAGCTGTGTTACTGATGAGGTACCACAGCATTTGAAGGTACCACTTCAAGTGTTTGAAGAAGCAGAAGACAGCTCTTATTCCTTCCTGTCAGGCTTGGCATTTATCATGAGCTCTCCTTGCACTTTGATTATGAAAAGGAGCTGGGTGGATAACTAGAGCAGAACTTGTCTGTGTTTCTGTGGTTGATAGGCGATGGAGAGGCTGGTTTTTTGCACTAACCTAATCTGGAACTGCATTACACAGACAGATGGGTTTGGTATCTGTCCTCTGCTGTGCTGACAGGAGCTTAAGGCATTGGAATACTTGACTCTGGTTTCAGAATGAGCTGCTGGGAAAAAGGTGTAAAGGGGAAATCTTCGCATCTGTGGACTGTTGTAATGAGTGTGGTGGGGTTTTAAAGTTATTTAATTTAATGTACATTGTCTATTTCTTTCCTCAGATGGAATATGCAGTAAGTGCAAAGTTAATTACTTCTACCTTTGAAACTTTTTCTCTCATGAGTCATTCTCTCTATTTTTGCCTTTCTTTTCCAGAATTATAATTATTTTGCAACCAGATTTTTTTCCCAGTTGTATTTCTTTGCAAGTTATATCATAGCTTTGCAGTGTAGTGCTAATATTAAACAAATGTATGCTCTAAACATTGTGTCAAAGTTTGGTGTGAGTACCTAACAAATAATCAACATTGGTTACATCTTATCTGGATCTAAGATGAAGGGGCAGACACATAATTCTCTGGCGCTGGCTTTTCCAGCTAACTTTTACCTCCCAAAGCAGCAGTTATTATAGCTGGCTGAACACAGCAGGACAGAACTTCCATTTGGTACGTCTCAAATTTACCAACTGTTTCATCTATACCAGAAAAATTGATGAGCTGGCAACAGAAGTGCTCCTCTACTTTCAAAATCAGAACTGTATCATGTTACATAGTTGCAGACTTAATAGCATAGCTTCATCAGATGGAAGCCAGCAGTGTGTTCTGCACTGAAATACCATAGTTTACCCACTTTAATCACATTGCACCAGAGTCAGATTATCCCTGAAAGTGCTTTCCAGTCAAAAGAGCCAGGATGATTTTAAATAAAACCTTACATCCTTCTGAAAGCTGTGTCAGCATCAGAATAACAACAGTTGGACTCTTTCCATCTGTACTTTCTGTTGCTGGATTAATTTTAGATGTACTACATATGGATATGCATAAAATGTTGTTTTCCTGGTTTTGTTGCTGCTGCAGTTAGCTCCACAGTAACACTTCTGGGAATTTCATGGTCCAGAATGCAGGCCTGCTACCCTAGGAACAGGGAAGGAAGACATGTATTGAAACCTAAAAAGTAATCATGGATTGAAAATCGACATTTGTGGTCCTGAAGATAACTGTGTCTGTGAACAGGAGAGGCAGCCACCAAATTCTATCAGTCATGACCAAGTTGATTGCTGTGTTTTGTCCAGAGCTGGATGTTTAGTGAGGAGCTGTGTATCCCCTACTTCAACTGTGGAGCTCATGAAATTATCACTCTCTGGAACTCAATTTAATTAAGATGCAAATAACAAATCTAGCTTAATTTGCTATAGTTTCCCTTTCCAATATTTTCTAGTAACTTTTTCAATGGTAATAGAAACAGAAACTGATGGTTACATGACAAAAGTATACCCTTTTGGTAACTATGGCCTAGTTTTCCTACATAGATTGCCTCTATTTTACAGCTGCTGGTTGTTTAAATAGTAACGGTGTGTTTATTGCCATTTACATTAGTCAATAATTACTTTATCACTGAAAATACACCTAAGGGAAATAGGACTTTTGGTTTCTTTTAATTGAAAAAGTCAAAAGCCTACTTTAGAAAGATAAGCACCCTTTGTGATAATGTTCACAGAAAGTTGTATAAATGAAGCCAAAGAAAGCAGTGTAGCCTTTTAAAACTGGAACCTTTCCTAGCACTGCACCCTTCCTGTAAAATATGTAGCCATGAAGAATAAATACTACTGATTTTTTTGAGGCACTTAATTAAATTTTTTTATGCATGGTCATATTTATTTTAAAAATAAAATTTACTGAATGTAACAAGAAAAAACAATTTAAAGAGATTGCTTAATCAGTGGACTAATAATAGTGTTAAAAATCTGAGTCGCTGCTGCACCCAGCTGCAGTTGCTATATGTGATTCTTCCAATGCTGACAGTGTGCTGTGTCCTTCTCTTAGGCACCATTATGGGTGCTGTACTCTTACTATGTTTCTGAAACACAAAAATAGAGATAGAGTACACAGAATGGAGTTTTTCCTTGAAAAATTACAGTGTCCTTTGCTCCAGCTGATGGAACTCAAAGACAATGTGTTCAGAGTCTAGGCTTTCCCCTCTTTTACTCCAAGATGGAAAAAGTGATGGCTTATTCCAGTACTACTTTCTAAAAGATTAGACAATGTTTTCTGTGCATGCCACAGCAAAGCTGCTGCAAAACAACTGGAATGGAGAGCAGACCCACAAATGAGGTTATCACCAACTTTTCATATTGGAAGAAAGACGTAGTGTTTCAGTGTCATTGCAGGCACAGGCTACCTGCACCTACAGCACTTTAGGGCAGGGCGTTTGAGGCATTTCATCAGCAATAGTTAATAATTTGTAAAGTTAAGATAGGGAGCAGTTCAGAGTGAAAAACATGAGAATGAATGCAACATACAAATGTTTGCTATAGAGTTGTGTGAGATAGCGTGAGCTGATCTAACCACTCACTCTGTTGGTGGAAGGGAAGCTTTAGACCATGCTGGACCTGCGCTGAAACAGTTCAATGGCTGGCTCAATGGTGAGCCATCACCTTTCCTCAGGCAGCCACAAATGAAGGCAGGCTTTTCCTTCAGGCTAGACCACTCTTGGTTTCCTGCTGCTGCCACTTGCAGCAAGTGCTGGATAGTGGCCATAGCACAGGGTGGGCTCTGGCCAAGAGAGGCAGGAGAGCAACCTCTCACTCTGCCTGTAAGGAGCTCTTGGATTAGCTCAGCCATCTCTTATAACTTCTTTATAAGCTTCACTTAGCCTCTTAAAATACAGAAATGACAGTATTGCTTTTAGACAAGTAATTCCTGGGCAGAGTTTAAGAGGTGGTTGATGCACTGGATACTGCTGCTATCCACACATAGAAGGACCAAATGAAGAGGGTTTCATTTTTCCCGTGAGCAACACAAATTTCCCTAATAAGAGAATCTTGTTCATATAAGTTTATGAACCAAGGGAAAAAAGAAAAAAAAACACAAAGGCTTGTAAAATAATGTATACATCTTTTCCTTAATTGGTAGCCTGTGACTACAGATCTTTCTTACTCCTCCCCCTTTGAAATAGATAGATAGATAGATAGATATCTTTAGGTCCTCTTACAGACCTTTGTGTCCATTCAACATCACATCCACTTTATTTTTCTACTTATGCTTGTCAGTACTTTGGTGCAGTCAATAACGGCATTTCAGTATAAATCTTTAGTGTAGCATGGAAGAGTCACAAGTGAGAGTTAAGTTTTAGTACACCTGATGACATTTTTATTCGTGCAACTTTGTATCTAGATTTCTTATTTCAAATCTAAATTCTAATTAAACTCTGTAAAAAGAACTTAAAGCCTGCTTTGTAAGGTAACTATGCACTGAGCTGAATAACAATGACAGGAGATAAACATTAAAGTAGTCGCTCTTTAGTGTTTATTAATGAATGCTAATGCATCTTTTCAGACACTGTAGCATCTGCAGTTGCCTTTATGTGCCTTTTTGGGGCAAAGTACTCATCAAAGTGATAGTTACATGTGAAATGACAGGTGGAATAGTAATATATAGTTATCATTTGCTTTCTATACAATTTTGTAAAAGAAAATTAAGTTTTATTTTATGCAAATTGTAAAGTAAAGCTTCTGTCCTCATAATGACTCCCCCAGTACTGCTTGGATATGTCAGATTTTATCAGTAGGATTAATTTAGAGTGGATATAACACTAACATCCAGAAGTATGGTTTGAGAAAGAATGTTGGTTATGTAGGAGAGCGTGCCCTTAGCTGTCTACTTAGTATGCAAAAGACTTAGGGAAAACAGAAACTGCTGTCTTAGATAATTAGCCTAATTCAGGTAGAAAATCAGGAGCACACATTGAGGAAAAGTGATCTAATGAAGATTAACAGCTTTGTTCTTTCTCCAGTTATTTTCTTCTGTCACACTAAAATTATTTTCCCACCTCTTTGCTTTCCTCCCTAGGATGCAGCCTGGGCTATTCTGTGATTCAGCAATATTGCTGCTCCAGTTTAAAGACCACCAGTTCACCCTCTGCATTGGGGCAGCATGGTGAGTGTTTTAGCACTAGATTTTTTTGACCGTTAAAGGAGCATCAGGGCTATTACTTCAAAAGTGGGCGCAGAGTCCCTGGGGGAAGAAAATGAGTTACAGTTTTCATGGTTGTGCTGTAAGCTGCTCCTTGCATTCCCGAAAGAGATCAATATGACCCCATCTTCTAGTTAAGTTGTAAATGAGGAGATTTCATATCTACAGTGTGTCGGTGAACTAAGTACAAGAGACTGTTAGGGATGTTTTCGAGGGTGCTCTTAAGCAGAAAAAAACATCAGGAGAAAAGTCATAAAGTTTCTCCTATGAGAGAAGCCTATGGGTGAAGGTGATGGGCAATTAATAAAGACAAAGGGTGATGGCATGGTGATGTTTGAGATGACCATCACAATGGGATAATCAATTACAACTTGTATGGGCTAAATCATAAAAGGAATTAATGGGCAATGAGAAGACGTGCAGGAACAAAAGGGCAACCAGCATAATGAAGGAGTGTAGAGGATCTGCAAAAGTTGTTACAGTGACATTGTATTGAATAGAAAAGAAAATGTTGCTATAGTCAAGGTTTTAAAAAGGTGAAGTTAAGCATATTATGTTGAAGGTTTGGAGACATGTACGGAATGACAGAAAGGATGATGCAGTCGTTCAAGACGCCTAGGTAAAGAAAACCAGCAAAACCTGAAGAAAAACTAACAGTGCGGATCCAGAGGAATTGTGGAAATTATGAATTAAATGGGGAGTAACTTAAAAATTCCAGGACTATTATAAAATATGCATGACAAACCAGTCATATAGGCTGTCAAACTGAACTAATCACCTACCAGTGAAATACCATTAGGACTGCTGTGAGAAGAGCAGGCTGTAGCTGTAGTTTACAAAATCAAACAAAAAAAACAGTTTATCTGAAATATTCTTCTCAGGCTATTTAATTTCAGCACATGCAAGCTGACTTCAAGCATATCTAACAGTAAAATGTTTCCAGCAATGTGATGGTAGTAATGCATCACCTTGTCACCTTGTTAGAAGTTATTTCTCTGCAGAAAAGCTTACCTAGGAGAAACGCAAAAAATCAGTTTCCCTTTCATGGTTATCTTTTCCTGACAGCAAGCACTATCAGTGCAAAGTAAGTTATGTTACCTGATGGTCACTCCTGCCTAAATGACTACATGACATGTGGGCTTCTTTGCTTCTATGATTTCCTCCACATCTTCCTGGTTGTGTATCTGTTGTTATGCTCAAATATCCACAAAATATTTAAGACTATAACCTTGGTTATAATTATGCTCTTAGGATTCATGTATATGATTAATTTCACCTTTTTTGAACACCGTATTTTATTTAAGTATATTTTTAAAATAATTTAACCTGCATTTAAACTAAGTACAAGAATGTTACACCTCAGTGTGAATAATTTAACAGTTTAAATTACATACAGAAGCTTTTCTAGAGTGAACTGATTTATGAAATATTGCAACTTATAAATGAAACTTCTTTTTTTTTTTTTTCAAAGTTGCTTCCTAAAAATCCATTGATCTAGGATAAAAGCTCAGTGTATTACTAAACTGGAGTTCACCCTTTTTCCCCATCTCCCATCAACACCTGTGGTGCAAACACTAGACACCAGAAATGCTTCATGGATCAGAAATAGCTGCTGAGTTGGTTTTTGCTGTGTAATTCAGAAAGAACTCCACAGTTACGGTCTTACACAGAGGTTTTTATATTTAATTATGCCTTGGAAATAAATCGTCAAATAAAATATCAGACAAACAGAAGTTGCCTTAGATACAACCATATTAATTCCCCTCTTTCTCCTCATTTTTGCCTAATGGGGTTCTGTTTCATCAGACCACTTGAGCTCCGCTCAGCCTTATTTGATTTCAGTGAGACTGACACATGATTGAATGCATGTTTATATGCTTTGCTTACTAATGAGGGAATTAAATGTACGCTTAAGCAGTTTACTGAAGCAGAACAATGTTCTTTGCCTTCCTTTTAATTGTGGGAGTGTATCTATATATTCATATCCACAAATATCAAAACTAGATGATCTTAAGGTCCTTTTCAACCCTAACTATTCTATGGTTCTATGATTCTGTGAAATGTACATACACAATACCACCCAGGTGCCTAGCCAGTAGAGCAATAAATGCATTCAGAAGTTCCCCGGAGCCAAGTTGTCTCATGACTGGAGTTACACCTCACCAGACCTTTGCAGCACAGACCTTTGCACTATGTAAAAGTACTGCATGCCAGACCCTTTAGAGGTCAGTTTCATAAGACTTCCTTTCTCAGTCAAACCTGACATCAATATACAGTGGGTTCCATTGTTGCCAAGATTTTGTAGGAGCTCAAAGGGACTGTAGTAATGGTGTCAAACATGCTTGATGTGGTAATCAGATCTCATGTCTTCTTCAGGTGGGATTATTTGATGTCCAATACCTAAAGGTATTCAGTAGTCCTGAGAAAATGTAGGAGAGTTGCTTGGCAAGCCTGCTGTCTCTCTTTTGGGATGGGCTGTAATTTTATTTTAGATGTTTTCTCACCTCTAAATCTCCAGGTTCCTGGTACTCTGCATCAGTCTTCATACCCTTTATATCATTAATTTTGTCATTCTTGTTTCACTATGTGCTCTTATTTTTCAGCCATGTTCATCTTTTAGCACCTTTTTTTAGTTCAGCCTGCATTTGTTTCCTTGCTTCCATCACGAGTTATACTCTTCTGTGCACATTCTTTAATTTCAAGCCTCGTTTACTTTATCCCATTGATCAATCATATATGGTACTTAAAGTACAAGTTGTAGCATACATCTAGCTGTCTGTAGGGCCCTATAGCATTCATATTGAAGGATTTATTACACCTTGTAGTCTGTGCCATTAACTGAATGAAGGAGGTGAATGGGATATTCAACTTATGCCACATTATCTTGTTCCATTTTTCTCCAGGTGTTCCTTAATTTTCAACAGTCCTTCAAAGTTAAGGAATCTGTTTTGCTCAGATTATGTCTGTGTGGACACAGCACCGTGTATATGTAACTCCCAAGTAGCCACATGCAGCAACTCAGTAGAAAGAAAAAAGCACTGTTCAGCCTAGCTGAGAAGGAGGTTAAAGCTGTCTTGGAGGAGCACTGGCTGGTGCTATCGGGGTGGGTGAGCATGCTGGCACAGCTTAATCATGCTACTAGTATATGTCTTGCTGTACAGGAATGTCATATCTGAATTTGAATTGCTCAGTGATGTGTGTTGTGAGCATCTTCACAATGAACTTGCTTGATTTCACCCAGACTCTCTTAAAGAAAAGTTCTTCTACAAGCTACTTGCTGTATTTACTGTTTGCAACCTTTGCTTTTCCTGGTCTGACTCATTCTGCAGCTCAATCCAGTTGGGAGGCATTGCACTTCGGCTGATGGTGAATTTGGAATCTGGGATGCCAGGACAAAAATCCCAAGAATATGCTAAACTTAAGTACCAACAGCCAAAACCACAACAAACTCAATACAAGAGAATGAACAAGGATTTTGTTTTATGATACTGTACTGGAAAAGCACTTGATGTAACCACAGTTTTGATGAGAAAACTCTTTATAACTGTAAGAAAAAAGACTTAATAATCATGCTTGGAGACACAAGTGGGTTGATAATTAACCTGTAGATGTTAAATTATCTGTGCTGACTAGAAATTGAAGTACCAGTTAATAATATTACATCCTGAACCTTTAGAAAAAATAACAAATAATTACCCTTTATTGAAAAATAGTTTCATAATGTGATATAAACCACTGTGGAGTTAGGAAAACAGCAAATGCATGTGTTAACAAAGTAACCCTTTCAAAAGGGTTTTGTTTTTTTTCAGAATGCAATCCATTCCCAGAGGGAATAATTAAGTAGCTTGTAGAAAATTGTTTGGTGTCATCCTTCAAAGAAACTTATGTTATTATTACATGCCTCCATTGAAGATCCTGCTTTGTTGCTGACATAAATTAGAAAGCTTAAGCATAAGGCCACAGGATCCTTTTGTTCCAGTAGTACAGAAGCCTCTGCAATATAGTCTTATCAGTCTATATGGCTCTGTATTTTACTTTCAGTAACAGTGGAGAGTACTGAGGCAAGTTTAGATTTATCTCTGAATTTTCTCAGTTCTACTGATTTATGCAACAATTCCCAATTTTCCCTGGTATTATAAATGTGGAGTTTTTTGCCCACAGGGGATGTTTCATGCAGACAACTGAGTTTAGATTTTACATAGTTCTCATTCACAAACTACTATCTACCTATCAGCCTCAACAATCTATGAAGGTTTTCTGATCAGCACAGGATCAGATCCGTTATATCCTAAACAGTTTCTGAAACAGAAGAATGGTGATGAAGTGAATCCTTTGTCTGAAACCTACAGTGTTAGACAGGAACACGTGTTAGGTAAGAACATTCCTTTAAAATTAAAGAAATTACTATTTTATCAGTAACAGCCTGTGGTATAAGTTTGCTACCATTTTGCATTACAGGGGTTCACGTTATTTAGTTGTAGTCTCCAACTGCAAATCTAACACCACAGTGTTTTTAACTGCCGGGCCAGATTTCATTAAATATGATCTCTGAAAGGATGCCCTGTTTTGAGTGTTCTCAGCTTAACTCACAGTAAAGCCAGGAAAGCTTCTTTTCCTCTTTGGATCCATGGATAAAATGTGCAATTAATTGTTACCAGCGAGTTCTGAAACAGTAAAGGACAGAAGGACCAGGAAAACATTAAGTCAGCTCATTAAGTACGGATCCTATTACGACAGATTAATAAATGAGTCAGTTTTTGAAGTGCAAAACACTTATAATCCTTTCTCCTTTCAGTCAATTATAAAATGCTGTTTTCCTTCAAATTCATTAAATTTCAGTTTCCATTCTAAAACAGTTTGACAGACAAAATCAGTTAAAACAGCTCTAATCTGTAGCTCAGATCTGTTAATCTTTAACTAAAAATGTAATTCGCCTGTTACAAAATTTAAAATTTAAGATTCTGAATACATGTATATTAAACTAGATAACTCCCTGACCATCTACATCATATCCTTTTGGTCAGTAAAGGCAAATTTCAGGTTTAAAGTGAAGGCTATATTTATCTGTGAATCTGTGTATGTCAATAATTTCTAATTTATGAGACTTAATTACTCCTTTTAAAAGACAGCAGAAAGTACAAATGCAAAGACTAAAACTCGTCCTTTAATCCAAGATTTTTTTTTGCTTGCTGGTTTAAATCTTAAATAAAAAAGACGGTTTAAGAATTTCAGTTTAGTAGTATTGCGCAACCACTAAAAATTGGTTTAACTCTAAAATTTTAGAATCATTTTAAAGAGAAAGTGATCTGAAAGTGTATTTTTTTTGTGCTGAATCATCATCATGGCAGGTCAAAGGAAATATGGTCTGGTCCTTTGTGACCTTTCATAGCCAGCATAAACTAGAAATCAGTAATGGCTGTTAATTTGGTGAACAGGATACAGGAATGCAGAGAGAGGCACTTAGGCACACCTATGCAACCCATAGCATATTTTATCAGTCACAGGCCTGTCATTCTGAGCTACTTCTGTGCTGAAAAGAAACCCATAACAAAAAAATTGTGTGCTCTGGTGGTCTCTTCCTACAAGAGGGAGAAAATTAATCCTATGTAGTAAAACATTCCAGTAAAACATTGGAGCAAGTTTGTTTCATGGGTCCTCATGGGTACAAATTATCCAGCCAGCAGATATATTTGTATGTCTTCAGCAAAGGGCAAAGCAGTTTGTTTCCACTATAATCCACAAAAGGGTTGATGTGCTTCAGTTTCTTTCAAAGCCTTTGCTAGCTGGGAAGTAAAATTCTGTAGTTCAAATTAAAAAATTGAAATATTTATCAAAATATTCTAAATTAAATGCTTATCCAAAAGGTGGAGGACAAAGATACCCATATGAGTTCATATCCCAAGTAATCTCAGGACCATTTTCTTAAACAGAAGCTTAAACCTTCTCTGTGTTTTATCAAAACCAGTCAGTCTTTTCTACTACCTTGTTCACAAAATTACAGTTTAGGCTTTACAAGCTGTATCTTGCAAATAAGAGTTTGAAGTCTAAATGGAAAAAGGTATATCTGAGTGAGCTGCAGTTTATGGAACTATAGCAGATAGAAGAACTATGTTTTTGGAGCTCATTCAGCTTTTCTGCTAGGTATGCATTTTACAACCTGCTGCACTGTTTAACAAGCTAATTAGGTGGGCCAGTTCATGGAAATGGAAAAGATTTGATCTATTTACAGCCTCTTCTATGTGGTAATTAAACTAGACAATGTTTTTTCACCCTGTCAATTATCTGGGACAGTTTTAAAAGGACCAATTTTAAAGGCTATAGAGTTCCTTTGCAGCAACAGAATATTTTCAAATAACATTTTAAAACTTGCTTTGATACAAAAGCTTTTATGCTTAACATCTGAAGATCTTTCACCCAGAAAAGTTATGTTGGAGCAGATAAATAAGAGGCTGCTCATTGTAAAGCTTGCTGTCAATTTTCATGGTTTCGATATTGTATTTTGATATTTTTGGAGCTGTTGCCTAGGCTTACCCAGCCAAATCCAAGTTTATACTATATTAATATATGATATGAAGCAGTTACTTTGTTAGCTTCATTACGCTCTCCTTAAGTATTTCTGAACTTTCATGGATAGCCAGGAATCAGGGATAAATTCACTAGGCCAAATCCAAATAACAGAGCTTGCCCAATTTCTGTCATGAGTTCCAAATGCTGAGTGTTAGGATGCAGAACATTCTTCATAAGGTCTCGCTGAAGTGAGTAATATCACATCATTATTAATGTAATGGTTGAATAAGTGCTTCTGCTCCAAAGCCCTCCTTGTAAGTTATACTATTGAGGTTGTGCTTAATGCATATTAATAGCAGCTGCTCTGTTTTTCATTAATGGGAAAAATATCAGTGTTTCCTTATTATCTTGTGAAGTTTCATTCATCACTGAGATGTGAGGAAAATTCACTTTTGCATTTTGAGAGTATATTTTTAACTCATATCACAGATTTATTCTATACTAAACTGTCAGAGGACAGTGATGATGTCTCAGCCCTCTCTAAACTGGTCTTCCTCTCTGGGCTTACTCTTTGGGTTTGTCTGCCTTCCTTCTTCCTTGCAGACCTTGCTACAGCAAATTCACTTCCCATCTGGCTTTTTTCTTAGGGCTTTTGGGTTGTTTGGGGTCTGTCCTGCATTTTCATAAAGCATATAATGAAAAGATCCTAGTATTGCTGAAGTAAAATTGAAACAATAAGTAAACTTAAAAAACACCACCTTTAAAATAAATGCATGGTTACTTTTGCATAGCAAATTTCAACTGCTGATCGAGGCCAAAGACAGAGTGATTGAACTGTGGTGTAAGGGAAGATATCCCAGCTTATAGGCTTCGGCATTATAGTGGCAAGGTCATACTGGGTATTTGGGTTGGTCTGACAAAAAGAACCTTGAGGGTGCAAGGAGAACTTAGAAGTAAAGTGCAGCCGTAAACTGAGACAAAGGATTTTCAGGGGAGTCCTAAGTGGTAGGAGACTTTGATAAGAAACATCAATATTTTACAGGGATTGAAAATAAACTTGCATTGAGAAACACTCTGAGGAAATGACCTGTTGAGACAGTCAATTTTCTGAGTGGAGTACGTGCATGCATGTAGGATGAAATT
This sequence comes from Psittacus erithacus, assembly GCA_009867235.2. Classification (NCBI taxonomy): domain Eukaryota; kingdom Metazoa; phylum Chordata; class Aves; order Psittaciformes; family Psittacidae; genus Psittacus; species Psittacus erithacus. The sequence continues at coordinate 18,014 of WYDI02033751.1, read as the reverse complement.
GTTTGAGGAAAGGCATTTATTATCACCTGTTGGCATTCTCTGAGAAGCGAAGTGATATGTGTAGCAAGAAAGAGCTGACAGTGATCTCATCATGACTTTGAATAAATCCGTTCTCAGGTTTTAAGTGAATAACCAATAACAGATCAAAATATCATTAATGAATAATTTGGTTTTTTAGCCAGTCAGTACTTTATGTGAAGAGCTAGTGATGTGCAGCACTAAAGACTCTGAAAAGTAAATATGAATCAGTAATTCAAGCAGCAAGAGCATAGAATTCAAAGTCTTAGAGAAATTACTTGAATATACATATCAGTTGATTTTGATTTTCATCTTACAGAAGTTCACTATTTATATACAAATTACGAGTAACATTGGTGATTATTCTTATTTGCCAAAACTTCAAAATGCATCATAACAAAGGAATTACTACTGTTGCTAATAGAAGTATGTCTTCAAATACACACAATGAAAAGTTGCAAATGAAAGTTTAAGTTGCTCTTTCGTAATTATATTAATGAATATAATCATTCATGTTTTTATTCCTGTGCTAGCTGCAGAGTGCCTCTACAGACTTAATAATCTTCATTATATCTTAGCTGATACTTAGAGAAAACTGTTTATGTTTTCTTTTAGTTAATTGAATCTGGTAATATAATATCCATGACTTCATCCTCATGTTTATGCCAGCATACTTTGAAAATAATTGTATCGAATCCATTGTAGGACTTAACTTCTTAGGCACCTGATGCCAAAATGAAATGCCAATTCCTATGTTAGATATATAGGATACTTCTGCATTGTCTGAAAAGGGCTGGGAGCCCAAGGGTGGAATCTGAGAGCATTAAAGCTTCCTTCAACTCCTGTGTTATATTTGAAACTAATTTCTGGATCTAGGATATACCTACTATTTTGGGGGTTCATTCCTAGAGAAGGGCATCTATGCATTTTTAAAGATGCTCTCAGTGAAGCTCCCTATTTTTGTTGAAAGCACAATTATATTGTGGGCTTTTTGTAGAAACACGTGCTATGGACTGTGATTCTGACCCTAAGAAAGCTGGTCCTCAGCTGTCACTCAATAAAGCACCAAATTACCAAGGTCTTCTGGTTTGGTGATAGAATGGTTTCCCTTTCTGCTATTGAAGAAATGCTCTTTTATGGGGAAAAACATTTATTTCAGGGCTAAATAGTATCTCTAGAGTCTTGATTCTGTGGGATTGAGTGATGAAGCTCATCTGGGAAACAGTAAACTTTGAGTCCTGGCTTCTGCTCCCAGATATATTTTTCCACAACTTTGACTGTATTTTAATAACATATCTACTGGATAAAAAGTAAATTAACATCTTAAGTAGTATGCTATGGAGTCAGTTCCATTTTGGTCCAATTAACACTGAATTGCTTTCTGCAAGGGTCTTTACCAGAAAAGACAACAATGTTTCTGTCACTCTGAATAGCTTGCTGGCTGGAGCACTCAGGGGATAAGGAGTTTGTGGATTAGATGTGAGCCTGGATGCCAGATTTTTCATGTGCTCTGTAAGTGCTCTGACCATTTTGTAAGAAACATTGATACTACCAACTATCACCATGATCTCTAAAAGGAGGTGACTGGATCTTTGACATGTAGAGCTCTGCTTCTGGTTAATGCACAGTCCATGTTCTCAGTCTATGCTCATTGGATTGGCAACTTGAGCAAAGGATTTCCTGTCCATATGGGCTGCCTCTGCAGCCCTCTGGCTCAGGAGCAAACCTCTGTGCTTGCAGTCAAACAGAGGAGTAGCTGTTTAGAGATGTCCATGACGCAGTAGCAGACAGATGCGGGTTTATTGGATTATAGTTCTAGAAATACTTCATCCAGTTCCACAAAGGGACTGAAATAAGATTTTATTACATATACCATATTACGGTTCAAAAATTACTATTTGTTGGTCATATGCATGGCAAAACTAGAACTTGGTTTCACTTTGTTATCACACTCAGTTTTGAAAGCAAACTTTTCCAGTGTGGGAGGTCTTCGTGATTTGAAACAGGCAGCAGCTTTTCTACAGTTCTTCTCTTTCTTCTTGCGCTTTTTGCCCTTTTCAAGAAACTGGTCATGCTCCATATCTTGTTCTTCGTAGTGTTTTGGATGAGAGAGAAGCTTGTGGTTGGGCATTTTTCTCCAATGATTCATCTACAAATCATGATAATGAATAAAATAATTTTATTTAGCTAATTGTGATCCAGTTGTAAGTTGCTATTAAAATCTAGTTTCCTACCAGTAGTTACTCCTCAGAAATCATAATTTAATCAATCTGTAAGTCTGCTGCACTATTCATAGTGCTATTATACCTGTGACATTGTAATAGCAAGAGTGAAAATCAAATCAACATTCTGCTGACAGAATAAGAGCAGTAAATGTCAAACTAATGAATATAGAGTGGGCATATGTAAATGGCCTAGGAGAGCAGATTGTTTCTTGGCATTTCTCCTTTTAAACATAGATCAACCTAAGTTTCACCATGTGAAAAAAGCTTACACAGTTCATCTGCCCTGGCTGTACCTTCATCAGAAATCATTTAAGAAGGGTTTTATTAGTGATTAATAGATGTCTAGCTTGGCAAGAATGAATTAAGTACTGGGATAGCACAAAGACTCCATTCAGTGAAATGATGGTCAGAAGGATGGGAATTGGAAAGTTGAGGCTTTTAGGCTCTGCCCCATTCCCACCAACTTCCTCCTCAGAGGGATTTGGATGAGACCTTTCACAGGGGACACCTCTCGAAGAAGAGAGGGCTAATTGTGACCAGATGTGCCCTGGGAAATAGTCTGGTGACCTGACTTTGCGTGTGGGTCTGTAGGTCTCTCTGAGAGGCTTGGCAGTTTGTGATCCAGAGTGCAGACATGGTCTGTGGTGCGCTCCAGAGCTAACCTGAACAGAAGGCATGTTAACATATGCCTCATCTTGCTCAGTGCCCATGCACCCTGCTCCCCTCCCCATGGACACAGCAAGGGGACCAGGGTTGGGGAGAAAAATGAACTCAATTTTTGTGGTACACACCCTAAATGCGCATCTGGATTCAGGCACTGGGAGTAACTCTAGACTGGGAACTCAGGTATATAACCTGCTTCTTTGGTTTCCATTTGTTCTGGACAGCTATGTGTATATGCTTACTGTCACAAATACATCTTTCAGCAGCTTTTCTCTGATGTGATTTCCTATCATGGTTTGTGGTTTTGTCTTTCATCTTTTCTGAATCTGGAGTAATTGAAACTATGAAGGGATGTGGTTTGCTCAGAACTACTCAAATGGTTGCACATAAAAATTATTTCTGAGAGCAGTTTCAAAAAACTATGGCTTCTAAAAATCTCTTTTATGATATGCTGAAAAAAGTAATCAAATGATCTAATGTGGCAGTTTCACTGATTGGTTCATTTTGATTCAACTGGAAATCATCTCTTCTTATTTGATTAAATACCCAACTTAGAGGGTATTTTAATGGAATTTTGTGTTCTTTGTAGCAGTGCTTGTGCTGAGCAAGCCAAACAACCCTTTCATGAGGAAAGTCACTGAAATTTCCCCATCTCTCATTCTTTCAGTTCAGTACTATCCAGCAAGTGTAGGTACCTTTCTTTAACATTTATTTTTATACAGTAAGGATTTTAAATGAGTCAAGCTGAAAACAATCAGACTTTCTTGTCACTAAGAATGTCTTGCATGAATCTAAATTAAAATCATTTAAACAAATACATTCTCTATTATTTTCTGTAGAATTAGTTCAGAGAAAGCACATGACACAGGGTTTAGTATTCACTAGACTTCTTGGTTTATTGTATAAAAGTAATTACTTTTTAAATACTATCCAAATTAACATTTTAATATCCCTCTGGGCTTATACATTTTGAAAGCATAGTGTAAGTCAGTTCCTAATGCAGAAGAACCCTGTTTCCTTTTCTACTAAATTAGTCTGCTGTATGAATCTTAATAATTTGCAATGCAAGTGGCAGCAATTGGGGTTTTTAGCAAATGAGGCTCGTATTACAACCAAAGACACTCAACATTTTCAGCACAAGCTACTTACAACTTAAAGAGCTTAATTTCCTTGTATTTCTATTTCTTGGTAAGGTATTTGTAGGAAACAGTGTCTTAAGTTAACCTTTTTCATGTTTTACTACATACATCTCATCAAGGAAAATATGTGTGACTTAAAATATGTAGAGTTCCAACTCTCTGGTGACTTTTGCATATAAAAAGTCACAGCTGACTGAAATAATATAGAAAATTCACTTTTATGTATTAAAACTTTGAAGAGCATTTGGCTGTTTTCAGATTATACATAGATATGTTTCATGCTTTCATGTAGCTTTTTCAACAATGCATCTTGTGATAGTAAAAATAATTTTCTTCTTTTGTTATCATATTTATTTTTTGCTCAGGTCTAAAGCAAATTCAGCATTTTTTCCTATGAATAAAACCAGCTTATTTATCCAGACCTTTATACTAAAATCAGGAGGGTGGCTAGGAAAAGGCTTTAAGTTTGTAAAGAGGAGATCAACTTGGACAAAAAACAGATAATGGAAGAAGGACAGGAGAGACATAATACAGGTATAATAGGCTGGTCCACCAAATGTCTCAGCTGTCTGTTGACCCCAAGAACACATATGGAGAGCAAGACAAGCTAGGATGCGTAGTAAAAGATCAGGGGGTTCGCAAAACTGTAGGGAAATTCATTTTATTTATTAAAATCAACAAATGCAGTTGTAACTACCGTAAGGCAAGCCTGTGAAAACACAAACTCCTCACTGTCACATCCTAGAACAGGTTTTTTGACAGAGCTAGAAAGGCATCTTCTATAGATCCCGAACTGTGAGTCTGAGCCTTATTTCTGGCATTGTTCACTCTGCTAGTCTTATAGCTGCAGTCCAGGGACTTGGATTAATTCAGTGTAAGGCAGGTCTGTGTGCTGCTTTTGTACTACTGGCTACAGACACAATTTAAAGCTCAACTCATTGTCCCAGTAGGCCATCTAATCTCTTGACTTCATCACACTACTTTTTCTCTAATCCTCTAAAATATTGTATGTATTATTTGCTAGTCTTGAATATGCACTTACCCTTTAGTGACTCTTCTAGTTACTGTGTGGGTTTGTGCGTTGGTTTGAGAGAGGTGACAGACCTGACAGTTACATGAGGAAAAAAAGGAGTTTCATCTTGTATGACAAATATCATTAGGCTGTAGTTCCTAATGTTCTTTGTGTTGTTTACGTGTTTAAAACTCCTGGATGAAAAACTCTTTTTGAAAAAATCAGGCAGAACTGTGACTTTACAGATCCATGATGCCACAAATTATTCTAAAACATTTGCATAATTTCTGCAAGATTCTGGGAATTTAATAGATGCTAAAATAAACAAATATTTATAAGGTAATAATATATTTGTTGCTTTCTTTCCATGAGGCATTATTATTCTAAACTATGAGGGATGGATGTGCATATGATATATATATGCATATATCTATCCAGAATTGTAAATCCCCAACAACTAAAAGCTTTCTGATTCCTTTGCCATCCATTATATTTATCTTAAAACATACATTTTCCACTTAAGCTTAAAATAACAGCATCAAAAAAATCCATGAATATTCACAGAAAGGTGTCATTGGTACTGTTTATTTGTTGGGGGTTTTCTAATCATTTAAGTTATTCATATGATGTATAATTTTTTTCATTTCACTTGAAGTTAAGGTTTTGACACAATATCATGAACAAAGAAAGAGTCTAATTCACCTGAGTAAAACTGTTTCATTGCTTTTGTGAAATGAACATTCAAGTGAGATCATAAAGCTTAAAAATCAGTTTCAGAGTATGACCACTGCTCTTAATTTTAAGGTTTGTTTTATTAAGAGAAGAAACAGGCCTTTTTAAAAAATTTACTGTCATACTTAGGGACCTATCATCTCCCTTTCTCATCAGGTAGAGTTATAATATTATTTGTCGGAATAATTTTGAATTCAGCTGAGTTTCTCTGAATGTATTCTCATGTAATTCAACCAGAACTGGTTCATTTGACACTGACAATAACTGTCCCATTTCCTGTTACATACTTACAGCTTACCAAGTAAAAAACATTGCTGTGTGATTCCATCTGGGAATAAAACAAATTATAAGACTCATTTTATTTCAAATGCAGAGTTCACAGTGATTAGTTTTAAAAACAAACTACTGAAAAAAAGTCTTGCTGGCCTAGATCAGTGAAAATATGTGTAACTAGAGGAGTTAGCTATGGGTGTTGAATAAGGAACAGAAGATGGATTAGGCTCTCTATCCTAGGTTTACGTAGGCTTAACATGGATTGATTTGCATTCCATATTTGTCTCTTGCTAATAAGTAGTGAATTGGCCTGTGTTGGTATGCCTAGCTCCTTATTTAGATAACTCCTGTGAACTTGTATATTAATTTAAGCAAAGGAAATCAAAGCTGTAATAACACATGTAGACAGTGGAAAATTTACCAGCAGCATTTTGGTTAAACTGTAAGTAGGAGACTGTTATCACAAATCAGAACTAAGACAACTGTTCACTTTTAAAAAAGATCATACAATCATAGAACCATAGAATAGTTTGGGTTGGAAGGGACCTTCAAAGGCCATCTAGCCCAGCCTCCCTGCACTGTGCAGGGGCATCTTCAGCTAGATCAGGTAGATAGCTTTTACGAACGGTATATTCTGCTGCATTGAGGATAGTCAAACCACACATAGTTTAGAAACTCTGAGGGGAAATTCATATGACAAGCCCAAAGGCATACGTAAGGAATGATCCCTTGAATCAGTTTTCCCTGGACAAATGGTCATTAACACATGCCTATTTAATTTTTGTCAACTCAAAGTGGTTTATTTTAATTATAACCAAACATTGGCAGAAATAACACTTCTTAAACACATTTAAAAAAATAACAAATGGAATTCTCAGTCCAGTCTGGCTAACCAGTAAGACAAGAAGCAAAATGCTACAGAAATTCTCCAGCCTTTCATAGTTACTGATTTTTTTAATATATAAATTGTCAAATCTCAAAAATGACATTAAAGCAAAGCAATCATATTTGCAAATTAATTGTGGTGTAATACCTTTGCATTCTAAGTCTGTCCCTTAACTTTTATCAGAGCATAACCGAAAGCAGCTTTTTAAAAGGTTAGGAGAAGCAAACCATGTGAACGTTAACGAGTAAACAGACATTTACTTAGTATGCTAGAATACTTTTACAAAAATCAGTCTTTTATTGTTGCCTTTCTCAATTCCATTCCAGGTGCATAGCATCTCTTAAACATGAGCCCTGAAAGCATCCACAGATCCACCATTTGCTTGAAAACCTCTTTTTGTAGGACAAGAAAATACATTCAGTATCACTGATGATCCCTGAATATTAATACCAATGTTACAATCCACAAGCATGGTAAACATAAATGAATGCTCTTCTGCATTGTTTAATGTGGTGGAAATCTGTACAGTGTTTTATCTTTGAGCTTTAGTTGCGTTTTTTTCCCCACTCTGTGCGCCAAACTCTTATTGCTGAAATTATTTGGCTTTCTTAAGCAGAAAACTATTTTTGTATGTATGTAGCAGCACTTTTCTCTGTAACAAACAAGATGTGACTAGTTCCAATAGAAATGTATTAAATGTAATGTGTTGAGCTTATCGAGTATTTTTAGCACGCTCTCATCAAAGGAAGATGAAGTGTACATTTCATAAATCTGTCCAGTTCTTTAGAAGCCAACTCTTCATTTTTGTTGTCCCAGTTCTGGCTTGGCTTTTTCAAGCTGCTTTGATGCACATTTGGTTATGACTCTTTTTCCCTGGAGAAATCAGAACTTCTCCTGTTTTTAAAGAAGTGGATGAATTAGATGAGAAATGTCCTGGAGCAACTAAAAGTCCTGATCCAGATACCACTGAAATAAATGGAAACAATTCTTAAAAGGCTACTGGAACATGGCTAATGAGATAATTCTCAAAGGTCCTGCATAAAGGAGGAAGCTAGGAGAAAGCAGAGGATTCTGGTGATTTTCAAGTCCTTTGTACATATTACATTTTGTCTTGCTGTGAGAACTGAGGATGTTCCCAGTCTGTTTTACACAACTGAGTGGCAGAAGCCCAAAATTACTTCAGATAATGTAGCTGGTTTTACTGAGAGCACCACATCTGATCTGGCTTCCAGCCTCTGGTGGCAACACAAGCCAGCATCTTGCTGCTCACGGAGACCTCCCATCTTCAACAGCAGGAGAAAGGAGCTACAGCAATAATGACTACTTCTCCCTCAGCGTCATGAAATCCTTTATAGACAAATAATTACTGCAGAAGATTTGCACTGATTATACATCTTAGCTGCAACGATACTGTATTTTATCCCATCTATAATGGCATCACTTTATCAGGGCAAATTTCTCCCTCTCTTCTCAGGTTTGATGAAGGGAAGAACCAATCCTCTACAGTAACCATGCTGAAATGTTGTAGCAGAAATATCTGTGAAGTTACAAGATGGGTTTTCAGGGCATCCCAGCTCCAGTTCTGCCAGGCTATAGCATGCAGCAAGGTACTTTTCTCATTACAGCCTCCCCAATGAAATCATTTAATTATTCATACCAGTAAATGCATCTGGAGCAGGCATTTTTATAGGCAAATTTTAGTTCTCACTTGTTTCAAATATTGTATTACAGGAAAAGGCATCTTGGAAAAAATGGATCCAAATTAAAGGCAGGCACTCAAGTAGGAACTTTTGAGAACTAACCAGGTAATTATATCCACATTCAATACTACATAGAAATGAAAGCAAGATTTTTTTGAAATGCTATGTTTTAGCTAATTATAGGGTTTTTTTAAGCCAGAATAAAATTCTGAATTATATTTAATTTGCCTTAGGAAATGTTTTTTTCCTGTTCATATATTGTGTTGATTGGAGGAAAAACTTCAAAGAAAATATATGGACAAAAGCTGTTGGGTTATTCCATTATTATGGCTAAGAATTTGTAATTCCAAACCATTTTGGTGCTGAGGATCTTGGTTGTTTTCTGCCTGACAGAGGAGTATTTTGGAAAGAGAAGACTAATATTTAAAAAAAAAAAAATAAATGTTATTTTACAGCCTTAATTTGATCTATTGAGCAATTTTGTATTTACAAGTTAAAGGTCCTTGATATGATTTTCACTTGTTGTATTTAATGCTTTGTTTGAAGAGTAATATAATTTATGGAATTGTCAAAGATACTTACTGTATACAAATTAAGAAAAATTACAAGTATTCTGTAAGGAACAGATGGGCTACCTGCATGTTCAAAATGAAATATCCAACTGGTTTCAAGTTTTCTGGGCTTGTTTGGTTCCCATGTTACTTTTTCATTATTTTTGCTATTTCTTCTCTATCAGGATAAATATTTGGGCTTCTTTAATGCCCTCAGCTTGGAGAGACAATAGATGCCTTGAATAGGTCCTCGATAGTACATTAGTATACAGAAGGTGCACATTCTCCTTAGCTGTGCTTGCTGTAAGGCAGAATTATTTTACTAGACCACAAAACCACAACAACTTGCTCCAGCATTCCTCAGTGAATGTCTCCATTAATTTAATATGCAAGGAAATCAGTCTCTAACATTGTTGGTAAGTAGCTCTTACTCAGTCTGGAAACGCACAACATTAAGTTACTAATTTCTGTATTTCTATGAAGCAACTGTAATAATTAGTTATTGTGCTGCTCAGGTGTTGAGATTACAAAAGTTATCATCACCGTTTTTACCTACTGGGTGGGGTTGTTTTGCTTTTGCGACTACAGTTGGGAAGTAAAAGTTCATTTCATTTGCCTAGTTTTATCTTTTCCTTGCAACCATCTTCAGGATGGTAGATTTGACTGAAAAGCCTCTGCTGAAATAAGGGTACTACAGTGGCTTTCTTTCACTTCTCTCACAGAAAGTAAAAATAAGTATGCTGTAAACACAATTTTCTGGAACTGTCAAGACCACAGAGCTACTGAATTAATGAAATATTGTTGGTGTTGACTGAGTAGATAGGAAACTAAAAGCAAAATATTTATTCGGTCTGGTATGTTGGTTTATAAAAGTGCATTGGTCTCTTCAGGAAATTTTCATACATCTGTATGCATTTTTTGCTGAAGTAACTTGACTGGTTTTATGTGAAAGATCACAAATGACAGAGATAATTTCAATCAGTAAAGTCAGAAAGTTATAAATAAGCAAAATATTATCCCTTACAGTAACCGCATATTTATGTCTTTAAGAAAACACAATATCTTAGGGATTTTTTTCTTGCAGCAGAGAAAAATGAATTTGTGAATTTTAAGTATCTTTCAGTTTTCAGAAAGTAAACACCATTCTGCCCTATTGGAAATATCGCTGCACAAGGAGCAGTTTGGCAATGCAGCAAGCTAAAACAGCTGCCAAAATAGTGAGTGTAGGGAATGACAGGCCTATTTGGCAAAACGTTTAGACAGTGGGTATACAAAACAGTATTAATTCACTTCAGACTCATGCTGAACCCACTCTAGTGACAGTAACTACTTAAGAGATTAAAATCTGTAAGGAGGGATATAAATTTGTATTTCTTACATGTTACAAAAATTGCTCTTCTAATACAGCTTTTCTGAGGCTATTTTTTAATTTATTTGCTTGAGCCCTCATTAAAAAAAATAAAAATCCATTCCTCACCATTCCTACCTCATCATCTTTTGAAATAAGTGGTGAGTGTCCTCTGTTTCTGGGATATTAATAATTCTGTACCTTAAGACTATTTTTAATGTCTCTGAATTTTCTCTTTTCTCCCACTGCGTCTTCCGGAGAAACACTGTTTTAAAAAACAAAAACTGGTTCCTAAGCAATCACTTACACTGATACATTGATCTTGCACATTTTCTGAGAATATTATGCTTTGAATAGTTTTTTCTGAAAGATAAGAAAAGCAGTATGGAAAGCTAAGCTGGTAGCTGAGGGAAAACAGCAGAAAAAATGGCGTTGCTTCAAAACACCTTCCAGTTTTGTACCTATAGCATCTTGGTCAGCGATCCCCAAACTTACCTCAGTAATGTTCTTCTAATGCTGCTGCACTGATCTCAGTATCTGGAGCAGGGGCTGCCTGGAAATTCACTTTCTTGCCATAAAGCAGCAAGGAGGAGGGGTGTGAATGGATCCTGTCATTATTTATAGTATTAATTTGATAAATAATTCCTTTCTCTGTGTCTCATTGTAGTAGATTTATTTCCCACTGTTTGACATATCTTTCTGCAGGTGGTGTTAGCTAGTACATCATCTGAAAAGAGCATGAAAAATACTGGTTTTCTTTTCATAAAACTGAAGGGTGAAGCAATAGACATAAAATAATGAGATGTTACCATAAATTCACATTTTACTACACTGCTATTTCTATTAAGACTTGCTAAACAGAGGAGTTTGGTAGGTGCCAATACTGCCTTAAACCTACAGGCTGGTATATGGCAGAGCTGGGATAAAATGTTAAAAATGAGGCTTCTACCACAAAGAGTTTCCTTCAAAAAAGCAGTACTAAGTGAGAAAGGGGAGTACAGTTTTCATAATGTAATGAGACTGCAACAAAACCATGAGTTTTATTTGTATGAAGAGGAAAAATACAATGGGGATTGTTACATTTTGTTGCTGCCTGGTTCTACTCAGAATAACTGCTGTTGTGAAATGGGAGAGTGGAAATAGGCAACAAGTACATTTACAAAAGCAGTTGTCAGCAGGAATGGCAATGAAGAAATATGGTCATATGTGATACTTGAGAACCTCTGAGCAACAGTTAGCGACTAGACTCCAGTTAATTAACTCAATAGGAAGAAACTGAGATGGGAGTATGCACAGTGGGCAGGGAAATCTGCAAAACCAGCCAAAATAAACTCTTCACAAAAGCATTATCTCAAATTCTACTCCAAGGGTACTGCTTGCATTGAGGAGGGTTGTTTAGCCTGTCTGTTCATCTAAAGCCCTTACTGTGAGCTGCTTTGTGTCCTCTTTATTGCAGAAAAATTACATAAATGGTGCAACCGAGCAGAATAAGACTAGAAGGATGCAAGAAGCATCCTGGTAAAATACAACCTGTACATTGGCTGCTATTACTTGCATGATGTATGCTATGGAAAGACTATTTCAAGTAAAGGAGGTCCATCCAGTACTCCTCACCTGGGATCCATGTACATCTAGTGTTACCTTTATGGATTAATTATAGATAGGGTATTGCTAATACCATATAATGAGCTGTGTAAGGGGAGGTGAAGCAACTTTTAGAGCTTCTCTCTTTGGCTTTTATTTTGGCCACAGCCGATGTTTATCTTAAGTAAAATGTGTTTGTGATACTGAAAAGGTAGGCTCAGGGAAGGCTGTCTGGCGTAGCTCTGACTAAAACTCCTTTCAGGGAACTGCCTCACACAGTGGCTTTTCTCAAGGACCTTTACATACACTTTAGAGATGAGCAAAGAATCATGTAAAGTAAAGAAGGTCTGACCAGTATCTCCCTTTGTTGATATCTAAGTAATTGTGGCAGCAATTCAAGATCTCAGGCTGCAGATGAAGACTGTGAGTGGCTGCTTGTGCTGTCTGAAGAGGTGATCTAGATGCTGTCAGCAGTTGCACAGCTGCTTCCTGATTTCCTCATCTCCTAGCACGGACTGTGGCAATCACTCTGAAATCACTGCATGAGCATTTCACAGGATCACCTTGTTTTTCCAGTGCTTAGACAAGGGGTAGCTGAGTGATCATCCCCTGAGCCACTATAGCCAGCTACACTTCTGCAGGAACACCAACCAGAAAGCAAAAAAAACCCTTAATCTGAAAATGTATTGTGGTGAGTCTTTCTCTCCCTGAATAAGGAGAGGTAAATTCCCACTCAAGAGCTATAGAGGAAGCAAAAAGGCTAAACAGCTTCATGAGATCCTGGAAATCAAATACAAGTCCAATGCGTGCATGAACTAAGCACAGCTGTTTCAAAAACTTGTCAATCTAGTAAGGCTGATCCAAATTTCAGAACTACTGGCTGCTAGTATTATGGCCATACAGCAATATGACTGAGCTTTCTAACTGAAAATACTGTATGTGAATACTCTAGCTAATAAAAAATGCTGCATTGAGTTCCGCAGACAAAAAATCCAGCTGGGGCAAGGCCCGTTCTGCGCTACAGTTAATGGGCAATAATACTATTCTCCAGGATAGCTTTTTTTACTCTTATTTGTTAGCTAGACTGAGCTGCACTGTGCACCTAAGGACCTATTCCAGCCTTTCCAGTCAAACACTTGAACGTTACACAAAATGACAGCTACCTTCATAGAAAGCCTGAGATTATCCAGTAATTCAAGGTTTTCACACTCTGTAGCTACCATGGGACTTCTCACATCTCAGACTGTGATGAGATAGCTGAAACCTTCCAAACCTCTCAGGGGTGGGGTATAGAGTTAGCTGTCATCGTCATCCACATCACTCTGTGACTATGGTCTATGGATTTAGGTAACTGTTTCTTCAAAAAAAGAAAGATTGCTTGTATTTCATTGCTTTTACATCTCAGTAGATCTTCCCTAAGGTCAAGATTTGCTTCATGCTGCTATTATTTAAAAAAAACCCAGACTTTTATTATCCAGAGCAGTGCTGACCTGCAGAGCCCAGCTTCTTTTTAAGCAATAAGGTAGTGACAGTCTTTTCAGTGAGACTGCACAAGTGTATTTTAGAAAGGTTTGCATCTTTAGCTTCAAAATCTTGGATATATACCCTTATTGCCTCTACATCTTTTGCATGTTTTCCCAAAAGTAACTATCCAATCGCAAGTCTGAAATTTAGAACTGCTTCTGCATCTTGCTTCTGATACCGCATTTCTTTTTCTCTCTCCTCGTTCAGTTAATGCTATGCTGGCCTCTCCATGATATGGGTTATTCTGGGAGCTTTTTTATTTTTTTTTTTTTTTTTTCACAACTCCATTTATGTGATTCAACCCCTTTGATTTCTCCTAGAAACCACTGAAGAGACACATAGACCAAGAGAGCAATCTTTTCTAGGGTTTGGTATTAGCACATGCCAGGCTGCACACATGATGATGTAGACTTCTCATTCACACACTCATGTTACCTGTTGGCAGATGCGTAGTGAATTATCTAATTTAAGGGAAAAAAAAAAAAAAACAAAACCAACCTACTGCTGCAGTTAGGTATTTTTATGCAGTTTTACTTATCTTTAAAAACAAAGTCCTGTTCTTGAACCTAAGCAGTTATTTCCTTGTGCTTCTTATCTAAGCCTCTTTCAGTTAGAATTCTGTCTGAAAGCTTTCTCCTCTTCTCAACCCTGTGTTACCCCTGTGCTTGGATAATGGGGCATTCTTCTAATCTCAACTTCACTTTTTCTTTCAAATACAGCTCCATCTAACAACAGCTTCCCTTTGCCACACAGATCTGGTTTTATTTTGGCTGCATGAAGAAACTGAGTTGTTTGGGTTTTTTTTCTTTTCTTTCCCAACACATCCAAAGATGAAAGGTGGCTCTTTATCTCCAAATACTTTAAGGATTGACACAGAGACTGTAACAACTCTTGCTCTTTCCTGGGTTCTCATTACCTGAAACAGATGGTAGAGGAGAGCTGGAGTCCTGAAGGATGCTTTCCCTAAGGAAAGGAATTGCCTTTAGCGACAGCTGGGTAAATGTTAATTTCTGACTCATAAGACATGTATTGATTTAAAAGAACATAAAAATATTTGGAGGAAACGCAACTTCTCACTTTCGTGAAGAATAAAAAAGGCTGAAACTTCTGGCCAGAATTCTAAAATCAGCTTCAGAGTTTCACAAGTCCACCTGGAATCTTCACAGATACATTTATTTGTATATTCTCCTATATAGCCTCACATAGGGGAAAAAAAATAAATTACAGAAGGTCTGTGAAAATTCCTTTTATGTTAGGAACTCAAAAAATGCTACTCTGATAGGTAACAGAAACATGTCAAATATAGAAAGTATGCTTGAGTTAGGATTAGTTCAACTCCTTACTAAAGAACCTGCAGGTATTTTGGACCACAATCTCACCTCATCCTACTGTGCATGGTACTTTTGGAATATTTAAAAGAAATTGGACAGTTCCAAACCAGTGTGAAACTTCATCAGACAATTTTTTGGAAGCTGGGATATGGCCTATCTCTTACTATTATAAAATTATGATCCTTCTCTAAAAATGAGGCCAAATGTACTTCCTACTGTACGTATCCTAGTGTATAAATCCATTTAAAATGGCTTAAGTCTTTTTCAGTATACATAGCTCAGCACATCAATCCAGGTCTTGTGTACCTGCCACTTAGAAGGTCAAGTGTTCACAACAATGTCTGTATGACTTGAACAAAGAGTCTGGCCAAACTTCTTGCTCCTTAGTTGAAAGAAACATTACTAAATTCATTTAAATAATTTTGGCTTTATACTTGAGAAAGTGGGGCAGAGGTTATCCTAAAGTGTGATTTGCTGCTGAGGCAATTTGGTAATGAACATACCTCTTCATCAGCGTCCTTACATCTGAAAAAGTATATTGAGTTCTGAAACACACTTCATTCACTTCATTCACCTGTGATTCATCTGGAACATGGCGTGCAGTGCAAACTTGGTCCAGGAAAAGCATCTTGTTCTTATGAGCTGTTTTATTATTATTTGAGGTTGCTACCATAATCTGTTACATAACCAGTGCATTTTATATTAATACATTACTAGTAATATATTAATATAATTAATGCACTTATTATTATTACATTTAAAATAGAAATATTGTTATAATATTTGACCCTGCTCCACTGAGGGAAGAGCTTTGTTACCAAAGTCAGGGGAAGTAAAATCAAATACTTCAATGAGCTGCAGTGGTGGGGGAAACAGCTTGAATTAGAAAGAGTAAATTATTTTTATTCTTACACAAGGCATGGCTTTAAACAATCTTAAATCAAAGTGATGACCAGAATCAGTTTATAAGCCCAGATTTCTCTGACTGTCACAAAGCCTTAAGTTTATTTTTTCCTTACTGACTTCAGAAAGGAAAGAAATCCCAAGAAGCTAGAAAAGCTTTCAAATAGACAATAAATTAACTACTGAAGTGTAACGAGGACTAGCCGTATATCAACAGAAATGACCTGAGCACAGATAGAGTCTCCATCTAGATTAGAGAAGAGCTCAACTGATAAAGCCAAGAGAATTTAAGAAAGAAAAGATGAGCAAAGACCAGTCAGCTCCTGAAATAAACTGTAATCAGGCATATTTGTTATGTTATGTTAGAAATATAGGACAGATCTTTACGTGGTATAATTGGCATAGCAACACTGCACCTAATTTTGCTGCATGACTGCATGCAGCAGTAGATGTTGGTCCATGTGACTTTACTCATACTTTTATATTCACATTGGAGTGTAATGTATTCTTTCAGTGCCATAGTTGCTGTGCAAAAGCAACATTAAATTTCACAAAGTACTTTATTTTCAGATAATCCAGTAAATTAACATTTAATGGACATATGTTCTTTTATAATGAAGAGTATTTCTAAACAATAGAAGTTCTTTGATCCAGCTTCTTATGAAATGGTTTATTTTTATAATAACAAAGTGGAAAGCAATGAATTATACTGAACTTTTCACCATTCTCAGGTCTTTATTACAACAAAAAATCTCTAGGATACAAAATGCATCCAACATTCAGACCTTCTAAATTTGTTTGGGGCTAAAGTCCAAACAAATGGGTTAGACAAACTTTGGCTAACTTTGCCACTAGCAGCTCAAACATCCTGCTCCCTCCCCCTTTCTGGTATTCATCTTACACCCAAATTCTTGTTTCTCCAGCCTCACTAAGACTGGCAGGCTCTACAAGAACTAACCTTGCTACCTTCCAGTTTCTTGATGACTGCCTTAAAAGCTCTCAATAAGCCTGGTTCTTCCCACAACTCTTCTTTCAAATCTGTGGGGAAAAGCTAATGTGGTAAAACAATAAATTATTGTAGTAAAGGATGAATGACCTTACAGAACAAATTCTGGCTTTTCTGCAAGCTTCAGAGCCTCATGCATCCCTGCAGCTGATAGCTTCCGGTTGATATTCCTGTATCTGCATTGCAGGAGGTTGCGATAAGTTGTCCTCAGGTCCCGATTGAAGAAGGCATATATAAAAGGGTTAATGAGAGAGTTTGCATAACCCAACCACAGAAATGTTCTCTCAACCCACAGTGGGATACAGCTGCATGCTGTACCACAGATGAAGGGCCTGGCGGTTGAGAGGAGGAAGAAGGGCAGCCAGCAGACAGTGAAAGCCCCAACAATAATTCCAAGTGTAGTGGCAGCTTTCTGTTCTCTTTTAAAGATGGAAATGTTTTTCTTGTCATGCTTTAGGAGTCGTGAAAAATTAGCACATTCTTCAGATTCCTTGTGCAGTTTTACAACTCCATTCATAGAAATCCCTTCTATTTTTTCCGGACGGGGAAAACCAGCAAACTTGTGTTTAGCAGCACTCCTCTTGGCAGCTTTGTAAATCTGATAGTACATGAAAAGCATCACTGACATTGGAATATAAAACGCCACTGCTGTGGAGTAAATGGTGTAGCCAAAGTCTTGACTGATCAAACAAACCTTTTCATCATTTACATTTTGGGCCCAACCGAAGAGTGGCGGTATAGTGATAGAGGCTGATAAGAGCCAAACACACAGGATCATTTTTGCCATACACTTCCCATTCTGCCTTACAGGATACGTAAGAGGTCTTGTTATTCCCAGGTACCTAGAATGATAATGTACAGTTACTACATAGTGCAGTGGTTAACTGATAAGTTATTTCATATAGACTGCTCTAAAATAAAACATCTTTGGCTAAGGTTTCTATTTTACATTTTTCATTCTTCTCTTTGCATGTGTTTCAAGCTAGTAAAATCATGTGGTTTTCATATTAAGGACATGGAACTGTTGGAAAAAGTCCAGAGAAGGGCCACGAGGATGATCAGGGGACTGGAGCACCTCCCGTATGAAGATAGGCTGAGAAAGTTGGGGCTGTTCAGCCT
>WYDI02033749.1:0-10670 GCA_009867235.2 Psittacus erithacus | reverse complement strand
TTCTTTACTGTGAGGGTGGTGAGGCACTGGAATGGGTTGCCCAGGGAAGCTGTGAATGTTCCATCCCTGGTGGTGTTTAAGGCGAGGTTGGACAGAGCCTTGGGTGGCATGGTTTAGTGTGAAGTGTCCCTGTCTATGGCAGGGGGGTTGGACCTATGTGATCTTAAGGTCCTTTCCAACCCTAACTATTCTATGTTTCTAAGGACATTTAACAGGTCAGCATGTTCCCACAGAGATTGTTTGAAGGCTAAATGAAATCAACAGATTTATTTACTGAGCCTACATGTGTATGTTCTATATGTGGTTGGTCCCAAATTGTCTTATCATTGGTATGTTTTATAACAGGAGTGCAAACACCTGAATTCCAGTCCTATACTCCTCCTTCAAACATGTCTTCTTGAGCTCACTGAAAGTTCTTTTCTTAATAAGTAGGGAAAAAAATGGCTGCTGATGAATACTGAAAATAACTAACTTGAGATTGAATGAAAATACCAAAAGCAGACATTTTAAATAGGCTGGGGTTTTGCTTTGCACACTATCTCCTCTTTCCTGCCCTTCCCTTAAATTGGGTCCTCACAGAAGGGAAACATATTTTTTTGTGGAAAGTTTTTCGAATTTAAAAAATTTATTGTCATTTCTTGGCTTTCATGGAACACATTTTTTTTGGAAGTTATTAAAAGTGCCCAGCCTATTTGTTTTCAAATTAATTTCTTCTGGGACAATTTGGCAGTGAACAGATAATCTACAACTTGATTTCACACAGTTGGGCATCCCAGCATGCACGGGAAATAGAGCAAATGGAAGAACCAGGATATTTATAATAAAGATCCCTGCAGGCTCATTATTGGCATAATCATTTACTATTACAAAAATTCAGTCCTCAAAGCTCAGAAAAGCACATTAGGCAACTTGGAATTCCTGAAGTACATAAAAGCATAATGCATTTTCTTACTATTTGTCATTGTTTTTGAATAAGCTGTTTAGTTAGGAATATTAAGAAGTCTCTGAAGTGTTAAAAAATAGACTTACAGCCTGATATGTTTAAGTAAAAACTATATTCAATCCAGATGAGCGATTAGGTAGACTAAAAAGGTCCCTGAAGCAGATGATGGTTGCATCAAAATATTTCTCTTATTCAAAGGTTGCTTTTGAAACAGTTTTATCAGCCACACTTTAAATTACAGCTATAATTTCTCAAGTCTCAACATGAACATGAGCATAAAATCCTTGTCCACAGTTAAGAGGAGAAATTATTATAGCTAGAGCTGAGCTTTTGGGTTAATGACTACAGATTACACTGGCAAATTAATGCAGAAGACACACCTGAATGAATGTCTGACATATTAGGGATATAAATAATGTTTATTTTATGAAACATTTCAACCTGAAGGTAAATATGGGACTGAAGTTTGAGGTCAATGTGTTTGCAATGAATACATAAATGCATTCAGAGCTCAATTCCGTATATGAAAGGAAGCTGACCTTTAAAACTTTGCTTGCACACTGTTTTGCATTGTGAGTATATTACACT
Organism: Psittacus erithacus; assembly: GCA_009867235.2. Classification (NCBI taxonomy): domain Eukaryota; kingdom Metazoa; phylum Chordata; class Aves; order Psittaciformes; family Psittacidae; genus Psittacus; species Psittacus erithacus. Next base: position 9,139 of record WYDI02033749.1, on the reverse strand, counting down.
TTATTTGTGCTAGTATAACCAGTTGTTCCAACAATATTTCAAAAAGCAGCTATGTCACTTCAATGCTCCAGAATCTCTAAAGGCTGTGTTTTCTCTAAATATATGCAAATTATCTAAGGAGGAATCTCCTTAAGTGCCTCCAAATAAAACTTAATTACAGTCTCAAAGGAAATAAAAATCCTCTTACCTATTGTCTAGATTGCTGTCTTTAAAATAAATAAATATCATGGCATAGCAACGTCAGGTTTTTTCAAATAGGAAACCACCATGATTTCATTTTTCTAAGCATCACTGCATTCTGTCTGTGATGGAAACTGCTTTGATTACCACCCTGGGCAAATAGATTTTCTAAATACTGTTACTCCTATTGTGTCTGAAATGAGGGAAAGTGGATGATGCAAGCAGCAATTTCTGATTCAAAGTCTTGGCTCCTCTCCTGTCTTTGTGATAGCCAACAGTGATTCTTTCTGTGTAAAGGAGATTCTTCATCTTTTACAGAGTGTATTCGTCTGGTGTGAGATAGGGAACAATACTATAGATATGTGTAAGACTCTAGAATTGCTCTTGTAAGTGAAAGAAGGAGAAGAACGGTAGGAGCTAGGAACAGACAGAAAAAACAGCCAAAAGTAATGGATGTGAGAAAGAAAACTACTGTACCCAGGAGAAGTAGGTAAATATAGAGCTAGAGGAAGACACAGGCATAAGTGCCTAGAAGGATTTAAGGTAAGTTTGGGTGGCATGGAGTATACCTATTGTTTATTATAAACAGTCAATTCTCACGTTCTATGAATCATTCTTGAAAATTATCCGTCCATTACTTTAAGAAATATTCCTTAACTCATTTGCTTGTCAAGTGAATAAGAAGTTAAAAAATCAATCAAACAAGCTTTTACAAAGGAACATTAGATAATACTGCTGTTGATTAAATCTTTTTTTCCATACACTATTGAGCCTGTAGGAAATAAACCTTTGGGCCAGGAAAAAAAAAAATTCACAAAAAATACAAAACACAAAAGGATACTTCTATTGTGTTTTTTAAAACTGAAAACACTGCATGGACTTAAGACTCATTACACATTTGTGTTTGGTACCCAAGTAAGGAAATGGTATTCAAAGAAGAAAGATACGTCAATGCTAATTAATGATTAAATGAACAGCAAATGCATGCTTCAGTTGTTTTGCAGAAAATGTTCAGTGAGCACAGGAAGGATACAGAAACACTACCCAGACAGACAGAAATGTAATTAAGCCAAAGATCATCTGGACTTAGAAATGAAGAAGAGATGTAAAGAGCCAAAAGGCAGCTTCTGCATTTACATCTGAAGCAAAAATAAACCTAAGGAAGACTCTATTCTCATGCAAAAAGATTTGGAAGAACTCATGGTACTGGACCCAGAAGAGGGTGAGGTAGTCAGAGCCTTCTTCGCTTTGTCATAAATAGCAATATTTCCCTGCAAGGTTTTTCTTGCCCAGTTACGGAATCTGAAGGATTACAGTACTATTCATGATATAGGAAGATAAATTCAGCAGTAACTGAAGCAAATGGCACAGGCACAGGTCCATGGGACTGGATACCAAGGATACCAACGAAACTGATCATTTTCATTACCAGGCTTCATTACTCTCTGACATCTTTGAAACATCATGGTAGAATTTTCAAATGGCAAGAAAAGGTATGTTATGCCCATTTTCCAAAACCAGCAAGAAAATAACTAGCTTAGCTTTGAAGCTTATATTTTAATGCTTTAATGTGAGGAAATTTGAAAATATAGACCCAAAATACTTGCACTAGAACAAATAAAAAGAGTCATTCACAGAGTACTTTGATATTGTGGCAATGTTTTCCAGGACTGACTGAAAACTTTACTTATAATTTTGGGTATGGCAAACGTTAGTGAGTTGCTAGACCTATCTTACTTATTGTTTCAGCTGAAAAATAGATGAGATTCTGAAGTGTTTCACTGTCTTCCCACCACTGAGATATCAGATCATCAGTTGTTACTCAGCAAGTAAAAGGAGAAAGCGGGGTTTTTTTTTCTGTTAGTTTCAAGTTACTCATGACAGAAATATTAAAAAAGTGCAAAACCTCTACTATAATCCTATTTTTCTGATAGATCTTTAATTTGCAGCTGACAATGTAACCATTAAATTGGAAGAGCACATTCTAAAAGTACATAAGTAGCAAAAGGTAGGCAGGGAAAATATGAGCCTGCTGCTGAATGGGGCAGGGGTCCTAGCAACACAGGCATGGAAAAGCCTAGGTATTGAATGCCTTCTTTGCCTTAGTCTTTATTCATAATACTGTCTTTCAGGAATCCTGTGTCCCAGAGACTGCAGGAAAGGCTGGAGCAAGGAAGGCACAGTTTTGGTGGAAGAGGATCAGGTCAGGAAATATTTAAGCAAAATGGACTTGATAAGTCTGTGGGCCTTGATGACCATGAGCTCAGAGTGAGACTGATGTCATTGTGAGGCTACTCTCTATAATTATGGCAACTGAGAGATGTGCCTGAAGGCTGAAGGAAAGCAAAAGTTAGTCCTATCTTCAAGGAGGGCAAGGAGGACCCAGAGAACTACAGGTCAGTTAGCCTCACCTAAATACCTGAGAGGTGATGGAGCAGCTAATGCTGGAAACCATTCCAGGCACATGAAGGACAAGAAGGTGATAATGAGTAGTTGAGGTGTACTCAGGAAGGGGAAGCCTTGCTTGGCTAACCTGATAAATTTCTATGATGAAATGACTGGCTTGGTAGATGGGGAGAGAGCAGTGGGTATTTCCTACCTGAACTTCAGGAAGGCTTTCAAAACTATCTCCAGAGTGACCTCCACTTCCAAACTCAGCCATGATTCCACTGGACATACCAGTGTGCAAAATACTGGAAAATTAGAGTATTTGCTATAAAAAATACAGATATTTTTATCTCATGTAAATGAGATACTATGCAGTCCAGTAAATTAAAGTAGTTATAGCATTATCTGATACTGAATACTAACTAAAAGGTTCAATTAATTTTCTTTATCTGCAAAAAGATTGAGAATTACAAAGGATATTTCTTCGTTGTCAGCCCTTCATGCTTGGAAGTGTTGAGGAAAGCTCCAGTAAAACAGTTGTTTCTATAATCTGAAGTTTTAAGAAAATTAAAATGTCCTTTAGATATTAAAAATTCACTTTCACACATCATATGACTATTTTAAAGTTGTGGGAATATTTAACATATGTCAGAAATCAATCTGAAGGTGTGACATCTTGTGAAAATTATGTATTTTTATTTACATATTCAGGACTTTCTTATAATGTGATTTTTTTAATTATAAAACTTGAACTTTTGAAGTCTATGACAGTGCATAATTTAAGAAGTGCAATAAAGACTTGATGACAGCTTATTTGGGGATAGTACTAATTTATAAAAAAAAAAATCACAGTCAAGCAGGAAAAAAGAAAGAATTCCATTAAATGTCATATACTGACTGTAAAATAGTGGATCAGACATTCTTAATTTTATCAAGAAAAGCAACTTAAGTGTGAAAATTTCTTGCTTATTCTTTCCATCTCAAAGAATTTTTCAAAAAATGAAAGCAACATGAAAATTTAAAACTTAAAAAAGCTGACTGTATATTCCTTTAGGTTAGGAAAAAATGACAATTTTCAAAGTTTCTTTTTCCTCCTTTCTTTTTGTTGTTCCAAAAGATGGCGTATCTGTATGGCTGAGTAAGAAAACCAGCTGGTAAACTGATTCACTAACATATTTTTTCTTTCTTCTTCTGAGTTAGTTTTCAAATAATTCCATGTTATTATGTTTAATTTGACATGACAGAACATTATAAGGTATTGAAAAAGTAGCAGAAACACAAAATAAGCGTAAGAGATGTTCAAAACAGTTGAAGCCATAATTCCACTGAACACAAAAATATAGTTTTAGAGATTCAGTTCAGTTGAGAGTTCATGTTTCAAAAGTCTTGTATTAAAAGAAGGTTTAAGAGTCTGTCATCAAACTGTAGTCTTTGAGTTGCCTTTATCTTAAGGAAAAGATTAAATGGGAAACTGCAATGCATGAGAAAATGGGAAGCACTGAATAGAAGAGAAAGGCTAGGGAAAGATAGATAGACTTCAGCAGAACAGGAAGGGAAAGGGTTATTATGGCAAAAGAAGTAGGAAATGAGAAAAAGATAAAAAAGTACAATGTGTTAGAAAAATCAGTATGGCAGAATGGAAATGTGTGATAGTAAAAAAAGAGCGAAGATGAGATTGAAAAAATGCATATCTCAAAGGTCAATTATTAATAAAAATACATGTGAATTTTGGAGTCCATATGTATATACAGACTTGTATATGTGTCTGTCCACATTTTGTCCAAATTTTAGGAAAATTCCAAAATTCTTGGGAAATGCATTCCTTCCTTTAAAGACTGCTAGCAAATTTTCCTCTCAGAATCACTTTTTCCTCTCAGAACTGATTTTTATGACACATCTGCAAAATCATAATACTGTAAGATCATAGTATATTTTATACAGTTCTCAGTTTGGCTGTCAGAAGTGCACAGAAAGATCCATTTAATTCATTTTTTCCTATGGAAAAAATGACATTGCAAATGACTTTCAGAATAAAAATTACTCCTTGCACCTTTCAATCAAGATTTATTCCCTCTCTTTCCCTGATAGTTCCAGCTCAAGGTCTAGATACAAAGCATGTTCAGCAGATCTAAGCTATCATCTAAAGTTAGACATTTACCGAGAAGTAGGATTAGGTCGCAACAATAAATGGTCAGAAAGAGAAGTCTTCAGAGAAGTTTGTCCTAATTTATTCAGACACTGGTCTGAGGATGAAGAATTGTTTTTTCTCTATTGGTTATATAAAATATTCAGACAAAGAACTGAGGCCATATACTTGCCTTTTGAAGGATTACAGTTACAGAAGAGTTAGTCACCTTTCATTTACAATTGTATTCATACATGAACACAAACACATTTTTTTTTATTTTGAAATATGAATTGTAGTTATGTATAAAAGAAAAGTTCATAAGAAAAAGCAGAATTAAGTATAAGGGGTTACCCTGTTATCTTCACTGTGACTTTTGTGATCTTCAATTAGATATACAGACACGCATGTTGCAACACTTTCATTATTGGTTGGACTCCTTGATCTTATGGGTTTTTTCCACCTTAAATGATTCTGTGATTCTTAATTATTAATCTTAGAGGAAGCTTTGATATCAGGAAACTATAATGAGAAAGCATTTTAAACTTTAATAAGCATCTTGATATTTTCCAAACTTCTGTCAGTTTCAGTCCTTGCAACTTCTCAATCAGAATAGTCTCTCAGTGGGTTTTGCTGGTTTTCGCCTAAGTCAGCCTTACAGACCAGGCATAAAAAAAGTTAACTCTCTGCTACCATAGATACATTTTGCACACCTGACAATTAATGAGGAAAAAGTTTATTTCTTGAAAGATCTTTATGATATTCTAAGCTACCCTCCAGCTCAGATAACAACTAATTGTACTAATTTATAACCAAGGAATGCTCAAAGCAGTATTCGTTTAAACATTACTCCTGAAAGTTAAAGTTCATGACTTGTGTTGAAGTTTCCTGAAGTTTTCATCACAGAGAAAGTAATTTCTTACATTCATTTATTGCAAGTTGTGGAGAAGTGCCCAGGACACACCCTCCTAGAACACACATACTATGCAAATAATAGTTGTAAATAACAGCAAAGATAACTTTTTGTTATTAATTTAATTGATTTTTATAGTAATTTAGCTGCCCACTGAAATCAGCGATGCAAGGACGCTCCATCCTTTTCAGAATCATATTTTACTGGAATAATTCTCTTTACCTATGCATTCATGAAAAAGCACACACACAGAGGAATAGACAAAGACACCATCATCTGGAAACTATTTGGAATATATTAATACTCTGAAATTTTATTTAGCAATGATAATTAGATATTAAGATAATACCAGGATACCCCACTGAAGTACAATCATTGTGTTTTTAATTGGATTTTTGAAAATACTGTGCAAGATATCTAATTATGATGAAGACTGCCAAGGTCATACAGGTTCTACATACTGCAAATGTTTGCTTGTCATACTTCATGACATTGGGCATTAATTCAGCTCGCCAGTGTGTCCTCAGCCTGTTCAATACAGCTTCAAAGTAAATGCAAAACAGATTATTCTTTTTTTCAGGCCATTACGAGTCTTAAATGTGGGCTAATGATAGAGGTGTTTTTCTGACTTGCTATCTATGATATTGCGGGGGAATTTATCACTAATTTATTTATCCATTTTCATGAGGCATTACATGAGTTAGGGAATGCAGATGCGTCATTTAGAGCTACAAACCAGGGAAGATCTGGTGATTTCATAATAAAAAAAAAAAAAAAAAAAGATGAGCAAGTAGATTTTAATATTTTATTGATATGTCCTTTCCAAGTCTAAATCTTTTCAAATGGTTGCGACCTCACCAAATAAGTATAAACAAATCTGCTGAAACATATTTGTATGAAAAATGCAAATAATAAATAAGGGTATAAAAACCACTTCAAGTATATGTTTTATAAAATATTTAGAAAAATAATAAAACCTTATTTTTATGCAGCCATCTCCATGCTCAGAAACCAAATTACCACAAGAGCAAATAGTGACTTTTCTTAATTGCAGCAAATGACCATTGTTTATGTGTTTACTCAGTGACCCACCAAATACTGGCTATTGCACCAGCTGTCCTGTAGCTAGAATTTGGTAAATATAAATAACCATGCTGTATCTATTGTGACGGTATTTCTAACACAGAGATACCTCCTGAGTACAATTTATAACCAAATATGCAGATAAGATGTTAAACAGGAACATGCACATTTCTGAACTCATAAAAAAATAAATACAGTGATATGAAAGATTTCATTATATCTACATGTTATCAGCTTACTCTGTAGAAGCAGCAAAGCCCTGTGAGACATACAAATTAGCATTTTCCAGCTGTGTGTGAGCAATTTGACCACCAAAAGGGCATAACTGTTGTATATGGGAGGAATTCAAGTATCAGAAAGTTGGAAAACAAAGAATAAGAGAAATGCAGGGAAATGAAATATATGTCCTGACTAATAAATTAGAAGGAGTACTGGCAAAAACAAAACTAAGAGAAACAGTATCCGAAGCCAAGACAGCAAGGTCCCTCTTTTGAGAGGGGAAGAAATAGAATAAAAACATCAAGCACAAGAAGAAATATTGAAACACCATGAGATGTTCCGTTAATGAGGAATTTAGTAAAGTTTCATTTTCAAGTTTAAAACTGGCCTCACAGTCTAAACAATGCCACCACGGCAATATCTTAGATGCCATTTATTCACAAAACAGAAGTTGGAAAGTAGGAATAAATGACCTCAGTAGCAATAGCTTAATAAAAATTGTAAATATTTGCTCTTAAAATAAACTACAAAAGAAAGACAACCTAAATGAATGTCATTTCAAATTTTACTTTCACCTAGTTAGTCACTGAATCATTTCTGAGTCTGAATTATACCAGACTTTCAATGAGTAATGGATATAAGCTTTTCTCACAAGTCCCTCAAAACTCTGACACAATGTACTAATTTCAGTATTGCAGCAAAGCAAAACACCAGTCTCCACAGGTGCCATTAGAAACTCAACCAGTCTAGCATTGCAGCACAGTCAGTGCAATCAACTGGATTTGGACAGGGGATCAAATTATTTTCTTTGGAACTTCCTTTAACTCCTTATTAATGCCAGCTCTCAGACCACTTTGCTCCAAATATAGCTTAAAATCTTTGTCCCTGTTTGCCATATTTATCATATGACTCTACTGACACTGCCTCCATGGACATTAGTAATAGCAATACTCTCACAGAAGACATGATAGTTGTTGTTCCTTCTTTTTCTCATCTCTTTGACAATGTCACTGATCCTCATACATGTGTTATGTCTCAGCCCTGAAAATATGTAGTGCAATACAATATTCCAGAACAACAGTAATATGCTCACAGTGAGCTTCCTAACTAGGTAAGTCTATGGGGTTGACATTATTTAGCTTATCCACAACAAAGATGACATATTTTGAAGATAAACAACATCAACAGCACATAAAGAAGCAGTGAAACGCTTACAAAATAGTCCACCTACTCATCTATACACCACTAAGTTTATGTGGCAAGACCCTATGAACAATATCAATCCCCATTATTAGAGGTTAAAGGAATAGGGGAATTAGTATTTTTCATCATTCCTTTTCCCTGGCAATAGTCACATTAAAGAGAAAGGGTCCACAAAGTGTTTGGTGCACAGGTCAGACCTCAAACAAGTCACAGTTCTTTCCCTAAAATATAGCATAGATATTAATTTTCAGTATGTTTTAAATAGATAATTTTCAGTATGTTTTAAAGACTGAAAAAAATTCATTAAGTAAAGAAAAGACAATAATGAGCTTGCAGCACAGTTTTTAACTTTATCCTATATTCTCGTAATATTTCTTGGGAAATATCACAATTTCCTAGGATTAGGTTAAGGTATTCATATAGAAAATTCTTTTAGTTTTGCCGTCAGTAGAATATTTCCAAATTCTTCTAAACAGAACATTGCTAAAACACATGATTTCTTGTTCTAAGAGCAATCTTCTTTCATTTACTGCATCAACGGCATATGTTTTCCTTTAAAGAAAAAAAAAAATCAATTCTAATGTCTTGGCAATAAGAGTGTTTCTGTGTGTGTGCTGGGGAAAAACCCCTTGATTCTAATTCTATGCTTAACACATATACAAATATGCCATGCAAAGCATAGTAGCACGAACAGTGTAAAATAAGAAATTCACAAAATATCTGAATTATAATCATAGAACATCTCACTTAACAACTAAAACATATGGCTGCCAATCCTTAGGGGAAGAAAAAATTAATACCAGTTCAGAAACCTAACCATTTATAGAATCATAGAATCATAGAATGGCTAGGGTTGGAAAGGACCTTAAGATCATCTACTTCCAACCCCCCTGCCATGGACAGGAATGCCTCACCCTAGACTGTTGCAGGCGACGGTGCGGGGAATCAAAAGACGACTCAATATGAGTGATAAGCAAGTTCCACTTTATTGCCAGTCGGTGCAGCTTATATACCTTATTCCACTAATT
>WYDI02033747.1:0-14512 GCA_009867235.2 Psittacus erithacus | reverse complement strand
AAACAGGGGAAGTTTAGATTGGATATAAGGAAGAGGTTCTTTACTGTAAGGGTGGTGAGGCACTGGAATGGGTTGCCCAGGGAAGCTGTGAATGCTCCATCCCTGTCAGTGTTTAAGGCCAGGTTCGAGAGAGCCTTGTGTGACATGGTCTAGTGCAAGGTGCCCCTGCCCATGGCAGGGGGTTGGAACTGGATGACTTTAAGGTTCTTTCCAACCCTAACTATTCTATGATTCTATTATTCTATCCAAGCTTTCTGCTGCAGGATATCATCCACCTATTAATTTGTACAGCGCTGGGGGGAATATTTTATGAGCTGGCAGATAGATGGTAGTGCTTCAGCAGCCTCTGTGTTTCCACATTAGGTAAGCATCCTCTGTCAGCCCTGTGCTATGGATGAGTTTCTGTGTCACTGCTGCAGCAACAAGGCAGCAGGGAGAGAGGGGACGTCAGCTGGTGGTCCAGGAGTGTCCCAGCACTCTCCCAGCTGTCAGTAGGAGCATGGCAGCCGCTCAGGGATGAACAGCTGAAGGGACAACCTCCATAAGCTCTGCTAATGCTCCTCTGACCCATGAATGGTTTTGCTTGTTTTCACTGGCACATGCCAGGCTTACCTCTGTCTCCCCGAGCTGCAGGCAGAAAGTGATCTCTGTGCTGGATGATCCTTCTTGCACAGGGCAGGGGAAATGGAAAGGAAGTTCAAAGAACTGTTAGAGCAGTGACTTCACACAGCTGATGTGGGATTCTCTTCATCAGGGACTGTAGCAGTAGGACAAGGGGTGATGGGTTAAACTTAAAACAGGGAAAGTTCAGGTTAGATGTAAGGCAGAAGTTCTTTACTGTGAGGGTGGTGAGGCACTGTAACGGGTTGCCCAAAGAAGTGGTAAATGCTCCATTCCTGGCAGTGTTCAAGGCCAGGCTGGACAGAGCCTTGGCCAACATGGTCTAGTGCAAGAAGACCCTGCCCACGGCAGGGGGCTGGAACTGGATGGTCTTAAGGTCCTTTCCAAACCAAACCATTCCATGATTCTATGATTCATCTGACCAGGAATGTTTTCTCAGTGTAGACATCTCCATCTGAGATAGGCACCCTCATCTCCCTTTGTTGTCAGTGGAGAGAATAGTAACCTCCTCCAGAGGAAGCCACCTGAAATAGATTGGATAAATTGTCCTCTGGAGTACCTGTTTCTGTCCCTAAAGTGTGACCAGCCCAGTGTTCTAGAAAGGTGAAAGGCAGCATATCCTTAAATATTGGTGGCTTGATTGATAAATCAAACTTTATTTGTCCAAAGAAAGAAGAAACAAGAATGATTCTTATCTGCTATTTAACATCTGTAGACCTTAAAATGTTATACAGTGGAAAGGGAGATCATCAGAATCCTAACAGAGCAATGCAGGCATAGGGTTGCCTGCATTTGTTTAGAAGAACTGGGTAAAACCTGGACTATCCCACATCTTCTAGTATGGGTTGAGAACACAACTTCTTTCATCCCACTGTTCAGGAAGGATCCCTGACATCTCATCCGTCCTTTGAAAGAAAGGGGCCATCGACTGGCTTCCTTACCCAAGGGATATAGTCTGGGAACATATCCATCAGTTTACAAGAATCATTTTCAAGGAAGCAGCACATCTGGAATCACATCAGATAATCAGCATGTAGGCGCATCTATCCTTTTCTTGAATGGCATCAATATTAAAGCTTGATCTGTACAATAAATGCACAGAGTGGAAACCAAAGTTATGAGCATTTTCCTCTGGAGAAACCCCATTGTTTTCTGAGAAATCACTCCTGATTTGTTCCTGTCTGAGACAGACAGGAATTGAATCCACATGTAATCGTGTTTTTAAGAGGTAATTTCAAAGGGCTGTAAGCCCTCTCTATCTTTTTTATTAAGAATGATGTATTCTGGAGATCTTCCAGTACTGAACACTCATGTAATTCAGTTATTGCTCCAAAAGTAATCCTGTTTATGATAATCATGGCAGAAGACCCTGGCTCTGCCTTCATGTGCATGCCCATAACATCTGTGGTACTTGCTTGGATGAATGGTCTGAATATGGTTTCATAGCTGTTGAATTTACAGCATACAGACCATTTCGTAAGCATTAAAATAATTCTGAAGGGTATGATGGGAGAGCTGGACCATTCCTTTAACCATGTAATTTGTCACTGGCTCAGGCACCATCATGTACCTACTGTGGCCTGCTGGTGGGACATCATTTCACCTTGCCCCCAAAAAAGCCCTTTTATTTTTGCAGGATGGGTGGGGAAAGTCACTTGGTGAGTAAGGACAACAGTTACTATCAGACAAATAACAGGCTTGTTGGGGAACAGTTTGCTCTGCTGACAATCCAACACACCATCTACTTTGAATTGCTCTGTGCTGTCTACACTGAGGTTTCTGGTCCTCTCCCTGCATCATCAGGGATGGATGCACAGTCCTCTGCTCCCCTGTACTGGGCCCCATGTCAGCACATCTTATTTATCACCTCACAATGCAGTTTGTCCTCCTTATGATACCACAGAACAGAACATCCTGTGTGTGATTTCACAGCAGGCTCTGTGTGGCCTCTACCTGTAACATCCCTGAGAGCATTATGAAGGCTGTGCCCAGCAGGCAAAGGGGAACATCCTCATAAAAAAGATTCTGGCTCCACATAGATCTCTGGCACAAAGATGCACATGGGGAAGGCAGCAATGAGCAGACACAGCCATGTTAGCAGGGCTAGTGAAACACTTTGCAGTTTGCCACAGAAGTCCCCATGGGCATCTCTGAGCAGTTGCAGTGAGGTCATCCACCAGACCACCCCACACTCCTCTGCTCCTTCATACTGTCTAGCAATAAAAACAGCTTCAGTTTTGCCTGGGGAAGGAAGAACCACATGGTGGACATCTGTGTGGCTGCCTTAAAAGGCCCATTAGGGGCCTGGACCTAGGAAATGCAGGGAGGGAGGAACGCCAGTTCACATTGGCCTAAACCACATGCAGCATGATGGCATTAGATAGACACTTCGGACTACTGGAAGCTTATGCTGTGCCAGGTGGGGAGGGCACAAATGTAGCATAAAAGTAGTTTAAGTTTCCTTCCTCTTGGACTGGCAAAGTCTGTACACTATCTCTAGGGGTACTCAACAGACTTCTCATCCTTGGTGTTACAGCATAAAGAGCAAGAGATCGGGTTTAAACCTGAAGACTTGAGTATTCTGTCATGCCAGTGTAACTGAGCTGGCCCTGTGAGCATTACATTGCTGGAAGTTAGAGTAGAACCAAAGTCAGACCAGTCTGAAAGTACCAAGCTTGGAGGCTGCAGTGACTTGCATGGCTGAAGAGAGGAATGTGATTGAAATCAGATAGCACTGTGAACCTTCAAAAGGAGATCCTTGGCTTTTAGTGCGACCTTGTTGTACAGCTTATTTCACGCATCAAATAGCTCTGTCCCCATTCTCTCCTGCTACCCATTCACTGGAGAAGAAGGAATGAGGTTCTTTAAAAATGAACTTACACATGTCTCTTAGTCTTTTATTTTGGGTCATGCTGATCTGCTCTTGGACACTACATCTCTACCGTGTGGAGGCAAATGTCTCAACATGCATTTATCAAACACCCCCAGAACTGTTCTCTGACACAGAGGCCCACTGGTGTGGAACAGCCTCCATCTGTATTTTAGTACAGATGTCTTTGTCTTTAAAGCAGTGTTAGGAATGAACCCTGGACCATGCTAATTCCAAATACATACCCAGGAGCATCTAGGGGAATGCAAATTAGTACAACTCAAAAGTAAGCAAAAGCACATTAGTACTTTAACAGTAAAGGGACCCAAATTTGAGTGCCTTGGAAACATTCCCTGCCACTGTGTAACCTGCTGGTACAGACATTGCCCCGGTGGGCACTAGGAATTCAAATCCTTGCTGAGAGATTGCTCCAGAGTACTTTCACTAGTGCTCCTGTACATGGTTTTGTGCAGTTGCAGTTGGAACTAATCTGTGAGGCCTAGGCATGTTCCTGACCACCAGTTTCTGAAAGCTTTGCTGGCTTTCAGACAATGCGGTGGGCTTGGAAAGAAGTTGCACCAGTCAGGACAAAATATTGAGCAGTTCCAGCACAAATCTGTTTGTCACACAATGTAATATCACGGACACCATTGGTAGGTAAGGAGAGTAATGCATAGAGGGGAAAGTATGCACGAGAAGATAATGTGTTTGTAAGTAAAAAAGGGCTCTCCAGAAAACCAGCTCTTAGAAAACCACTTTTATTGCCAGTCTGTGAGTCCCCCTTGTTTACCCTGGGCTGCATCAAATCCCCTTCTCTAACACTTTTGCTTGGTATCTTTTGATTCCCTCTGTCGGTAGCTGTATTAACAGAAGTATCTCTACACCTTCTGGCAAGATTCTTAGTCTGCCACTATATCAAACATCTCATTTCTTCCTTTTCAGTGAGGATCGAGTCATTGAACATTACAAGAAACTAAATGGACAGACAAGAGGTCAAGCAATTGTGAAGTAAGTGAAATAAGAGTGACTTCTTTGTTTTACCAGGATGTATTTATACAGGGCTGTAAATACAATATGTAACCATGTCTCCCATCTCATTAATGCTTTATTTGATGTATTCCTGTACTTTATTTATTTTTAATAACTTAGTAACTTTTTTTAATTTATTAATTTATTACAGCATTTTTCAGACCGTCCTCTCAGTTCCTCAGACATGTTATTCTCTTGTGTTGTTTTGCAGTTACATGAGCATTGTAGAATCCCTCCCAACATACGGAGTGCATTATTATGCAGTAAAGGTACGTGCCACAAAAAGGGTCATTTATTGAATTAAAGTGTTGTTGGAGGGAGGTACAAATAACCATCCTGCTTTCAGAATACAATACACTGCTACTAAAGTCTCGTTTCACTTCCTGTGGTAGGATAAACTTATTTCAACTGTGTAGTGAATGTTTGGTAAATACAACTCCAAAGAGAAAAATCCTGTTCTTGGAGATAAAAACTCCTGTAGTTCTATTGTGCTGGACTTACTCAGACCACAAGTAGCAGCAAGCTCTGGGGATACCAATGAACCAGCACCAACATCACCGGTGCCACGTCACTGGCAGACTCAATGCTTCGCTCCTTTTTGTAGTTCCAGGAGGTCAGATCTCTCCCAGCTGGCAAATCCATGAGCGACTAAGGCCAGCCATGACCTGCAGCTCCCTTCATTTGAGATATAGTTAGATGGATACAGATAGAGTAAATCTTTTTAATGCCAAATCATTATCCCATACTCTTAAAGATAACACATGCCCTCCTCAAACAGCTCTCTGCTTCTATGTAGATTTAATGCAGGTATTCACAGAATCTCTCTTTTGTCTAATGATTTATCACCAGATCTTCCAGTCTCATATAATTATTATTACTTCCCAGCTGTGTAAGGCTGTTTGTTACCTTTTTTCAAGCAAAGAAATCAATAAACATATAAAGCAAGCTAGATCCACTCCCCAGAGCATATTCGCTCATCTATCACCCCTGAAGTTTTGATGTGTTTCATCGTTATCTCTCTGCATAGATTATATGGTTTTTCATAGATCTGTAATGTGTTGAACACATGGGGTACCATAAAAACACAAATATCTGACAGTACCTGAGTCATTTCTAGTCTATTCCTGCTAATGTGTATAGCATTTTGTGAAAAGCATTAGCCTCATCTTTTGCCAGAGGGCAGGATCCCTCCAGCTCTCTTTGCATCCAGATCTCTTGGACTACTGTCGATCAAGAAAAATCTGGTGGATTGGGCTGGGTGTTCAAGCCTGCAAACAACTGAGAGCTATTCCAGTGAACTCCCCATGATCTGTAGGTACCAGTGAGGAGCAATGAGGCAGCAAATATTGCACATAATAGGTTTGGCTCTGACTGATGTGGAGGTTTTAGTTCTGCTGTGTTTTATCCTGCTATTCTCTATCACATTAACAGAACAAATGTAATTTCATTAAGGACTCCAGTTCAGTTAATTGCAAAGAGGCTGGTATCAGATATCAGCCATTACTCCATAAGGTCATTTTATTGCACACTCAGACACAAAGCAGTTGAGTCCAGGCCTGTCAGACCTTATCACTTGGTAGCTCTCAGATCCCATTACTGCTGCATTTTCAAGATTCATCCTAAGATCCCTCCACATAATTCAACTCAGATGGGTGCTTTGCTTTCCTTTTTCTCCCATCTGAGTGTTCAAAGCAAATAATTTACAGGGAAGAGAAAGAGAATGCACCACAGCACAAAGGACCCATGTCAAATCTCTCTACCTCCCTCAGCAGCATTTTGAATACCTTGGTCACATCTGATGCATTTTAAGTGGTTTTATATATATTTTAAGTGGTTTTATATATATATGATGGCTAAAACTGAAACAGATCTCTCCTAAACACCAGGGAGCTTTGTGACTTGAGGAAATTCAGCGGGGATAAATTTAACAGCGCTAGAGATATTGCTTAAAAACAAGTCCTCACCTTGAATAACACCCTAGGAAATCTCCAGCATTTCCCCATCTCATTCAATATAACTCCCTCTGTTCTTTCTTCCAGGACAAGCAGGGAATTCCTTGGTGGTTAGGACTTAGCTACAAGGGGATTTTTCAATATGACTACCATGACAAAGTGAAACCACGAAAGGTGAGTGTTTACTTTTATCAAGGTCTGGGCTTGCCACACATGTTATAGCTTGATTTGAGGCTGTGATGTACAAATGTTGGCATTGATTCATGTGATTTTGAAAGATGTTGATTTTCTCCCAAACTTGCCTGAATGCTTGCAAAGAATTAATGGACAAAAGTAGCTCTTCATTTATCAAATGATATGGTATGGGGGTAAATAAATGTCACTTAATCTTGCAATTTACACTTCTTTCTTGCGTGGTTCATAAGACATAAATGGGAACTGAAGGACTGACTGATTCTCTTGGGTGCTGGGGGCTTTCCATCCACTGCCTGTGGTGGGATTAATGGTGCTCAGCCAACCCTTGATAGTGTATTATCAAACCAATGATCTGAGAGAGAGAAGAAGAGACAGGAAAGACTTTTCCATTTAAGAAATGGCAATTTTTTCCAGGTTACATTTGATAAGCAACAGTTCTAATAACTGAAGAGTTAGTGTCAAGCTAGCAGGGAAAGGTGACTTTGACCATATGCCTAACAAAAAGGCATGAAAACATTTGTGCCCAGTATCTGATTTGTTTAGGAATTTTCCTTTGAAATAGCTCACAAATCCAAGCATGGCGTGCACAGATCTGATTACAAACCCAGGGCCTGGTCAGTGATGCCCAGTCAGTCCAGTCTCATTATTCCTATTTTCAGTGAAACTTTCAGTGCATCTGAAAATCAGAATTTCTCTCAGTCCTTCCAAATTGCCTTTGAGACATCCAGCTAAGGAATGTCTTGTTCATCTGGGAGGAGGAATGGTTTGATTCTCTGAGCTCATCCTACCCATGTGTTGTGATTTTCCTACCTACGATGCCGTCTAATATAGAAAGTGCTCCTCTCTGAGCACATGCCCTGCAGATGGGCATGCACAATCTGTTAGCCACAGAATTTGTTGTACTGCAAACCCATGGAGCCATCAGGAGCAAGGTTTCAGGCTTGCTTGCAGGCTGCAGAACTGGATGATTGGGAGCAACTAGGCAGCAATTCTATGGATGCAAATGCTTCCACACTGAATTAATGTACTGTATTTCTCTTTGCATTTCCCCTGTACCAAGATCCCTTCCCCCTTTCTTTCACCTCCTCTGATCACATTCAAGTTGGACACTGCCTGGTGCTCACAGATAGCATCTTCTATTAAAATATATTAGAATCAAGGTTTTGGTAGAAAACAACTGCTAAGGAGACAGCAGGAAACAATGGGTGTATAGATTAGCCTTTTATTCAATGAAGGCTATTTATTCGTTGAAGGAAGGGACAAGGAGAGTAAGAAGGTCTTCACAGAGTATCTGTGCTCTAAAGACATACCTACTTGGGATCAATCATTGCCTGCAGGGCAAGCCATACTCACACGTGATAGCTTCAGACATGCCCAGGCGATGTTTTCACCCACATATCTCCATTAGTGCCAACCCCCAGGGAAGACATGTCCTTAAAAGATGCCTTCAGAAGTCAAGTCTTAGTAATAGAAACATTTCTGTGGAGGAAAATAATGCCCTGCCATGACAGGACTCAGCCATTCACAAGCTATAGTAATTTTTATTAACCCTGATGGGTTAGGAGGTTGATGGGGAGCATCAGAAGAAAGAAGAGGTCAGGTGCTCTGACTGCATGAGAGGAGACAGGCATTTCCAATAGAAGACTCAAGCCTTCTTTTCAGCTTCTCTATTTTGTCTTCCTCTTAGCCACTCAGGGTGATCATAGCATAGGTTTTAGAGCTTGATAACATTTTGGCCAGTCTCTGTGTCCCCATAACCCACCTCTGGCTTTCATATTGCCCCTCCAATCAGGAGCTATACCATCTCCTACCCTTTTTCTGTAAGTGTGACCCTAACAAATTGTAATTTTTCTCTTTATTGGGAGAAAATGATGTATGAAATCCAGGAAACCCAAACCAGTGTTGTCACCTTATGAACACTGAGAACTTCTGTGGCTTAGCAGTAGTGGTCATAAATCTGGGAGGGAAGGTCATGTGGAAAGGGAAAGCAGGAATTTCCGGGCTTGAATTTGTCCATTGCCATAATCCAGAGACCACAGCAGTGAAAAGACAGTCTAGATGAGCATTTCTCTGTTACGTGGTGCTTGCAAACTCCATCTTTTGGCAGGGCTATTCCAAAATATGCAGCCTAAATCGGGGAGAGAACTTGCTTAGAGTGACTGAAGCTTCATGGAGTGCTTATACCCTCTGTAGAGCAAATAAAAAGGCTTCTTACCCTACACAGGTGGTAAAACCCCTCTGGCAAGAGCAGCTCAACTGCCTCAGCAAGGTGCAAGGTTTAATCCTCTGCTAATTAGATTGTAAAATTGCACTTGATAACCCTGCTATCTGGGAGCTTACCATAGTACCTTCATTTCACTACACCAGCATGGGCTGGTTCCAGCCTTTGCTGTGCAAAGGGGAGGGGTAAACCTTACTGAACTTTCTGAAAGCTCAAATGGGGGGAGGGAGATTATGTCTCCTCTGATCTTTATTGTGGTGTTCCTGCACATTGCCAATGCCAGAAACAAATTGAAAAATTACAGTGGAAAAAATCAGTCCCCTTGGAAGAAACACAAGCAGAAAATTGTAGCAAGAAACCAACCTAAACCAAGATATATTTACATTAAATACATATAAAAACCTTGCTTGTCTTATGAAGAAGTTTGCAATGTTTTCCTATATGTCATCCTTGATAGATTTCCATGCTTATTGTGTTTGCAAAGAAAGCTGTAACCCACACTAAGCAGCTGAGCCTGTATCTCAGGCAATCCCATTAGCAGTCAGTCAAAACCATGGTTTTATTCAATTGCTGGAGTAAATCAGCCATGTGTCTCTAGAAACCTAACTAGGTTTGTCAGCAAGTTGGACGAGTCCAGAGAGGAGAATTGAGGCTGACACAAGACCAGAACCTGATCTTGCTTGTGCTGTTCTCACTCAGGCAGAAGTCCTCCAGCATTACAAGGGATGCAGCTGAGATGGGGATCTGGCACCAAGTCCGAGGTGGTTTAGATGGGAACATAGGGTTATTAAACTGGAATGCCGCTTGTGCTGGGCTGCAGAGCCTAACGTGGCTCAGTGCTTCTATTTTTCTGTTCCTCCTGCCTGTGCTTGAATTCCATGGAAGCCCTGGAGCTACTCAAAGCCACCACTTTGAAGCTTATCATTCTCTCTTCCATATGTTCAGGGGCTAGCTCACAGATTCAGCAAGCCCTGCCAAAGGCTTCTTTTGCATGTTGCCTGTTTAAACCCAGATACGGTCCATATCAGTAATGATCTGATAGTTGTTCATCCTTAGGTATTAAATAAATGCAAGAATTTTGGTATAGTCCACAAAATCCACCACTGCATCTGAACAAGAAGAAGGGAGTGTCAAATGAGGAAGGGTGGCTGCTGTCCTGCTAACCATATGCTGAGGCATTCTGGAAGTTTAGTAGTGGCTTGTAGAACCAGTGTCATTTGTGTAGCACCAGCACACAGCATCCAGATGGGTAGAATCCATCTCCCTCTGTGTTAAACAGAGCTTCTACAAACTCTTCCCTGTGAAAAGGCCCTTCAAGGCTTGGCATGCCTTGAAAAGCCCAACAAAACGGAGTTATCCTGCTGGGCTCTACCCACCTTGGATCAGCACCATCCAACATTCATGATAAACCAAAGCAAATTCTTTGGAACCAGCTCTTCAGAGAGGATGTGCCAGCACCACTCTCCCACAAGCCACTGTGGCTGCAGTGAACAAACCCATCATTCTCAGTGAAGGGTCATTTGGGGTTTGTTTTGGAATTGCAATTGGAGAGCAATTGGAAAGAAAGAGCAAAGCACAGCAGCCCCCTGAGTGACTCTATTGTCTGTGAGTGGTGGCTGCTCATTTTAACCAGCAGGTAGGGATGTAACTCCACTCCATCCCTAGAGACCTGTACGTGCAGTAGAAGCAGCATAGCCGGGAGCTGTGAGACCTGCATGCCCAAGCAGTTGTAGTATCACCAGGCATATCTCTGTCATTCTAGTGAGATATTCCCACTGATTTAAGAGCCCAAAGGCATCTTTTAGTGCATACAGCTTAACAGTTAGTAAACAATTCACTGCAAGCTGGAGTGAATGATTAACAAAGGCAGCCAAAGGACTTCCATATGGCCAATAAACACACAGAGAAAATGTTTAACTTGTCACCAGAAATAAAATCACCTTAAAGTGGAGTCTGATAGTGTTTGTTTGCTTTGCAAGAAATACCCATTTTCTTCACAGAGGGCTAGAGGCAATGAAACTTAAGATGAGCCTTTTTTCTCAGGCTCAGAAACATTATCAGTGTTCCCATTCTCTGGGTGACTGAACAGAACTCAAGGGGAATAAAGACTTTTGGAAGTAAGATATCCCAAAATTCAGCTGTGGGTGTGTCTTGACAAAGATTCTCTCTGTGACAGCCAAACATAGGTTTCTGCCATTTTTTCCCAGTGTTATCCTTTCTCTGAGATGAAATAAAGCATGCTATGGAAATACTCTGTCCCTTCCCATAAGGCCTGCACAATGCTTTATGGATTCTCATTACAGAAGAATTTCATTTGTTGTGAATCCAAAGCAACAGTAACAGATTGACTCCCCATTTAAACATGCAAAACCAACAGCTGAGTTGGACAGGTCCTACCATGCAATACAAAGTCAAAGTAAAATCAGGAGTTTTAAGTGTCTGATCAGAGAGAAATCACCTGCTTGTCCAAAGAATGAGCAAAGTAATCAGCACTTTCTCTGTCCAGAAAGTGAAAGATCATTGTGTGATGTTACTTGGCCTTTTCCAAACAAAAGATAGAGTGAACTTTCCCAGTTCCAGAGGCAAAATGAGCTATTTACACAGGAGGAGCAATAGGCTAATTAAGAGCTGGTTTATTGCAGAACAAATAGAGATCCTCTCTGCTGTAGGGCATAATGAAGTCAGTAATTGCATTGATGGAGTGGTTAAACTTGTGCTTCCTGTGGTGAAGGAATGACAGACCAGTAACACAGAAAAACATAAAGTAGGGATTGATGTGAAATGTGGAGAAACCAGTGAATGATGGGGAGGAGGGAGCTGACAAATTGGTCTCTATCCTGACTGACCATAGAATATCAGGACTGTCAAAAAGGCAGAAGAAACATGAAATGCAAATCCGTTACGGGGAGCCCAAGTCAGCTGTATAACTCCTTGCAACATGATATAAGAGAACAAGGGTTTAGAAGGGTTGAAGATAGGACTTAAAGTGTGACCTTCCATGCATAGGTTTAACATCAAATTGGTTGGTTTCAAGCAGGATTTTGGGACAAGTTATAATCCTTCATGTTCAAGGAGGGTCTTTGATTTGGCAGCTACCTGGTTTGTGTTGTCAGAGGTAGGGAGCATGTGTAACACTTCTCTCATTGGCATAGCACTGAGCCACAAGGTGTAGTCAGAAAGGGCCGGCCTTTCTCTAGAGCATCCGCAATCAGCTGGGGCCAGAACAACATACTGGACTCACGTCTAACCGGGCCATTCTTGGAACAGCATCACTTCCTAAGACCTCTGCAAATATCTTTGCCTTGCACACAGGGATAAAAGACTTCACATTTACAAACGATACAAGAGGAGCAGAACACATTTCCAGGAAGTACTGGTTTAAAAGCCAGTGGAGTCTCAGTGGCATAGCAGCGATAAATTATTCACTGTGATTAGCTGACTGCTAAGGACTACCTGCTGACTCCTTCTGCTCAGCGCTTTTATTTCTCTTCCCTTTGCTGATCCTTCATGCTTTTTGGATTATGGACTTGGCTATAAACTGAACCAGTCTTCAGGTCACGGCGGGTTCAACTCATTTTATAGTGCAGTAATTCAGTCTTGGGCTTGTATTTGGAAATGTGGAGCACTGGAGGAGGGAGACATAGACAAAGCGAGGTTCCTCATCATGCTGTTTCTTCTTATAGAGGTTGCTCACCTAATTTCCTTTCATATCAGAATGTAAGACTCAGTCCTGTGACTGTTGGAAAGCAGCCATAGTTTAAGACCTTCCCCTGATGAAATGTCTTATTCCATCCTTGTTACATAGGAGGACATGTTCTCACCTGCACCTTTTTGGCTGCTGCTTGTCTTTGTTTTGAGGTGTCTACCATCCAGCACCAGGCTCTCCCCCTTTCAGCACCCTCTACCCCACACCTTACCACTGCACATCACTGTGCCACAAAGCTGCCAAGTGCACTGGGAGGTGAATAAATCAGAGCACATTGGGCTGGAAAGCAGGATTTTGTCCCTGACACTGTTTTCCACCGGATTTGACTGGACATGCCACTGGGCTTCGATTCAGTGAACATTGGCAGCAGTATCAGTTGAAGTGGCCTTCACGGTCCTCCTCCCCCATCACAATCCTGCCACCACAGCTCATTTCCTCCCCTGGGCCCCTTCCTCAGTCACGCTGGTACAAATGTGTAGCTGGGAAGGAAACTGCTCCAGAGAAGAGATCAGAGCTCAGCCATAAAAACTGGTCACTTTTAACCTCGATCAGTTCCCAGTCCCATTCACCGTCTGGCCCACAACAAGTATCCTACAGCAGAGCTGTAGCAGCTGGGTTTGGGTGCAGGCTGCATAAGTCATGGCAGCCAGAGAAAGAAGCTGCTATTAACCTAGAAAATAACTTTGTGGAGAGAAACAAGGGTTCCATAGCTTGGCATGAGACAGAAGGAGTTTGGCTGTATGCAATTTTCCGTGGCTGAACCAGAATAGATTAACAGGTATAGGTCATTATCACCACTCTTTCTCGCATAGGAAAAGTTTGCTTCAGTGTCTCTCCCAAACAGGACTAAATAGATTGAGTAGGTAAAGCAACTTTTTAAACTCATAGAATAGTCATGCTCAGTTTCCATTATCTAGGTAAGTAAGTAGCTTGTTCAACTACAATGCTTGTGAACACTAATCTAAGGCCCTGCTGTTTTATAAGGAAGCCAGCACTGGTTTGTATTTTGGCAGTTAAGTTTATGTGTCCTGTGGTGATAGCATCAGACACACAGTCCCCAGGGATTTCTGTGAGAATTTACATTCATGAAGGCTACAACATGACATTTCATCCCCTGATACAGCCAAGTCAAGCCCATGGCTACCATTAACTATAGGAGCAGTCTCATCAAAGTAAAACTCCCTGGCTGTAAGTGATTTGTCGTATTCAGGTCTTAAAGGGTAATTCACTATAAAAACAGCAGCCAAGTCTTAAATGATTCTGCAGCACAGCAAGAACTTCAATGAGATGCAAAGACAAATCACTCCGACAGCACACAGTGAAATAGATTGGATCTCAGTGGCCCGGAGTTTGGGTGGAGATCTAGAGCAGGACTGAAACCTCCTTGAGCACTTATGCTTGTCTCTGAAGGGGTAGGAGGCTCCCCATGTGTTCCATCCTTCCCAGATGCTGTCTTTTAGCTCAGCAGGACTCCCTGCTCCAAAGGCCTCAGCATTTTTATCAGCAGATGGAGCCAGGCAGGGGCCCAGTTATTCACTGGCTATGAATATGAGGCATTGGGTCGAGGGACGGGATTCTCCCTCTTCACGCTGCTCCTGTGATATCCCACCTGCAGTCCTGCATTCAGCTTTGAGACCCCAACATGTGAGGGTTGTGGACTTGCTCGAGTGAGTCCAGAGAAGGCTACAAAGATGACCAGAGAACTGGAGCAGCTCTGCTCTGGAGGCAGGCTGAGAGAGCTGGGCTGGTTCAGCCTGGAGAAGAGAAGGCTCCTTAAGGGGACACCTTAGAGCACCTCCAGTGCCTAAAGGGGCTCCAGAAAACCTGGAGAGGGGCTTTGGGCAAGGGCCTGTAGGGACAGGACAAGGGGAATGGCTTTAACCTGCCAGAGGGGAGACTGAGATGAGCTCTTAGGCAGA
>WYDI02033746.1:0-16017 GCA_009867235.2 Psittacus erithacus | reverse complement strand
CCTGGCAGTGTTCAAGGCCAGGTTGGACACAGGGGCTTGCAGCAAGCTGCTCTAGTGGAAGGTGTCCCTGCCCGTGGTAGGGGGCTGGAGCTAGATGAGCTTTAAGGTCCCTTCAACACAAACCAGGCTGGGATTCTGTGAAAACCAGCCTCGGTTCAGTCTCTGCCCCAAGCAGGTTCCATGGCATTGAACTGCTTTTTTAACTGAGCATTTTAAACTGAGGATTTTCTTTATTTCTTGTTTGCAGCGCGCTATAACCATGGCCCTCTACTGGCGCTGCTCTGCAGCTGACCCAGCCCAGGATGATGCCAACCCCGGCCTGCGCCTGAGCCGTAGCTGCGGCTTTCTAAGCAGTTCCTTCTGCTCCGTCCTTCTGCAGCCAGTCACCAGAGGGGGACAAAGCCCCACGCATGGCAAGTGCAGGACTTAACCCTCCTTCCCATACCGAAAAGCTCCTTCCAAGAGCCCGTCGAGCTGAGTTCTGGGATCTCAGGTCCCCAGCCGCACCTTGGGTGCTTCAAGCACCAGCACTGGGGGTGAAGCTGGTCGCAAGCTGGCCATGCCGCAGGGACCAGCCTTGTCTTCCTTTGCTATTTCATGGCACCACTATTTCTTTGGAATAGGAGAAGATGTGTGTGCTCTTAAAAGCACACCAGCCTGTAAAACAACTGTAGATTTGCTGGGGTAAAGTAGATTGAGCTCATCTTGCAAACTCGGTTTCAGAACTGCTGCTTTTCTCCTCTCTTTCATTGCAACAAAAAGGCTGTTTAAAAACTACTGTTCATGTGTATAAAGATATCTGCTCCCCCCAGCTTTGATCTGATTCCCTGGAAGCTGAATACAGCTGATGCCCAAGTATTTAAGTTAGAATCACCCATCTAGGAGAAAAATTTGGAACCTACGGCACTGAAAATGAGAGGAGAAGCAGATTTGATGAGTGCTTGGCTTTTTCAGTAGCTGGCTCTGCCTGATTGGAGCCTGTAGGGAAAACAAACACAATTATTTGTGTGAGATTGAATTTCATTTCCCACAGAAAATATGAAATCTGTCACCTACATGTTGCTGTAAGCCAGCCAAGGGCTGGAGGATGCTCCAGCATTGGTGCGGGTGAGTACTGACAGTGGCAGCCAGCCCTGAGTCAGGATGTGTGCATAGGCACCTATGTCCTGCTCCACTGCCTTGTGTGACCCCTAAAATGTGTGTCACCCATGTGACAGGACTCGGCTGCCTCCCAACAAGCATGGAGATGGCAAAGCAGGTTTCTCAAAGGGAGAAGCTGGTTTTGCCCCTGAAGGTGTGTACGGCAGACTGCAAGCCTGGAGTTGGTGCTGGGCCAGCCACGGCTGATAGAAGGCAGTCTGAGAGACCTGAAGGTGTACAAATAATACATGGATGGAGTCATCTTCCTTGGCACTGGCCAGCTTGCTGCGGAATGGTGTTTCCTCTGGCTCCTCAGTCAGTCCCCCGATCGGATCCAGCTGTCCTTGGAGATTCAGTCTTAGTGCCCCAAGCTGGGAGCTTGTATCCGTGTTTGAAGTGAGGTGAGTGAGAGCCCCAGCATCATCTGCCTACACTGTGAACCTCTTCATCTGCCACCGAGCATGATGGGGAACGGTCCTACCTCTGTGGGTGCAGCCACTGTGCTCTGCCCCAGCTGAACCTGTGCAGCAGTTGGCTGTTGATTTAGGAAATCAAGGAATTTCCTCTCAGGCAGACAGGAGAAACTGGAAAGCTAATGAGGGTTTGTTCTGGCGGAGCTGAAAGCGCATTTAAATATTGCCAAGCCCCAAAGTCATGCCCATGGCACTGTTTGCTCACTGTGTGGCGGTCCTGGCATCAGGGACAGAGGGTATGGGATAGGGCACACAGTTCCCCACAGCCCATCCTGAGCAGCTGCATCCCGCAGACCTGGAGCAGGTCCCCAAGGGTCACAGCCAGAGGGTATCCTTTGCTGCAGAGGAGAGAGGAATTTAAGATGGAGGAGTTGAATAGAAGACCAATTGTGCCGATATGCAAGACTCTTCCCCTCCTTAAACCATTTAATTGTAATTACTGTGCAAACAGAAGGCCTGGGTAAGTATCATGTGGTTTTGTGGGTGTAAATTTAACACGTCGTTCCCATGTGAGGGAAGACTTTTTCTGTTGAGTTTTCCTCCTTAACTCACTGCTTTCAGTTTCTCTCTGAGTTCAGTATGGGTAGTCAATAGTCACCTGGATGGGAAATAGCCCTTGGACACCAGTGGCAGAGACTGGCACTGCTCTGAGGCAAACCTAGTTTGAAGGAGGGGCTGGGGAGAGGCAGCAAATGCTTTTGCAGATGCAGGCTGTGACCCAGCACAGGGGAAGGGATGCCAAGTGCAGTCAGTAGGTCTCACAAGGCATCTGAGAGCCTTCTTGTCCCCCCCGTAACCCATGGTGCTTAATGAGATCCAAGGGGACACTCAAGCTAACAAATCCATAGTTTAGTGCTGGGGCTTAGACAAGACTCCTGAGGGAGAGCAGCAATGGTTTCACTTCTCCAGAGCTCATTGAGCTGAAGCACCAGTCTCTCTATCTCAAGTTAGCACAGAACAATGGTGCAAATGAATCTTAGGGACACTCCTTCGCATTTTTATATCAGGCTGCTCATATCTTACAAATAAACCAAGCCCAGTGCTGAGCAGCTGATTTGCTGCTGGCTGGATAAAGATGCTGTCTGAAGCAGTTTCATCTGTTCAGTTTATCCTTTATTTCCCACACGTACACTCCACAGCATAACATGTCCTGCTGAGAGTTAAACCTGTCAGTGGTTTTTGATTTACTTCCACTGCAATAGCCAATGCTTAGCTCCAAGTCCTGCAACATCCAAAATCTGCTGGGCTTGTCCTTCCTGTGCACGACCTTCCGAGGTCTGTATGGAAAGCTGGAGATGTGGTTTTGTGCCCACAAAGACCCCAATGTTCTCTGGAGTGTCAAAGGAGCTTTGACTTTCTCTTGGCATGTGTGTAAGCACAATGCCTCCTGCATTTGGAAGGACTCACTGTGGAAATTCTTAGGTTGAGTAGGGTTGGGGGCAATAAATGTGTAAGGAGTTATGCTTTTTTTTCTGTTGTTTTCCTTCTTGAAGTCCACTGGATACATTTTGCCTTTAAACTGTGGAGGAGATGAGTGGAAAAATAAGATGTAGAAGAGAAAGCCCCAGGCTTTCATATTTTGAACAGGGGAAGCATCTTTATTGTGCTAAAACTTTCCGTAGTATCCCCATGGGTCCTGGGGATGCTCTGTGTACCCTGCCTCTACAATACTACTTGAGCTGGTGGTGCTTTGACTGCAGGGGAAGGGTGTTTCTAAAATGTGGTGACTTCATGCCTAAACCTTGTCTTGTGGCTATGAGGCCCAAGGTGGATTTTGACTTTGGGTAGGTACTTTGAGTCAGTCAAGGTTACTTTTCTCAGCGTAGAAGTGCATCGTGCTCACAGGTGAGAGAAGCCCAGGGATCCTTCCTTACAGAAAACATGAATCAGGAGGGGAATATCCTGAGGATCTGTGCTGTGTCTGCTTCTAGTTGTTCCCCATGGTGAGTGGAAAGCGAGCACATCCTGTGTCCATCCTGCTATCCCTCTGACTGATGCTGCTGTGGATTTACCATCACAGTGAAGGAGAAGGTAAGCACTTGCAGGGCTTTTTGCATGTCCGTGTAGAAATGATGCTCAGCCAACAGTGACCTGCTCTTTAGTGACCTCATCTGTAAGAGGTACTTGTGTGTGTGGGGGAAGTACCCAAATTATTTACTTAATAATGGGAAAATTGATCTCAACAAGTGGTTGTGAAGAGAAGAATGAGGAGGAAGATGACAATATTTGGTTTGATAACAGAGTATAAGTTGTTTTCTTTTCCGATGAAAGCACGTGAGATTTCAATCAGAAGGAGGAGCTGGGGTCTGGATATTTTGCTGTCAATCAATTTTATTGAGTTGAACAGAATTAATGATTTCCTGCGATTTTAAAAATAATTCATCTAACTGAGCATTTTTAATTTGAACTTCAAAAATATCTTTTGGACCTTCTTTTCAAAATAAGAGAACATTTGGAAGTGAATCTTCTCATCAGCTCCCATTTAACAGATGTGTATTTTTCAAAGGGATGATTACATCCAACTTTCCTAATGAGCTCCAGGGATTGGACATGGCCAAGAAAAATGCCTGGCTTAGGCCCTGCTTGCTTTGGTTTCTTCCATCTGTGGAATAAGTGAAGAATCAATTTTATAGGTGACAGGATGAGATGGTGAAGAGGATGTGACACAGATCTAAAGAAAACTCTTGGTCTTGTGCAACAGGCTTACATCAATTGATGCGATCTGTCCTGTTTTGAACGGCCCTGATATGTTTGGAAATTTACTTGTAATGTTTAGATGCCATTATTTCCATAGTTTTGGAATTTCCTTCTGGCTTGGTCTGGGTTTGAACTTCTTCAAGGTCCAAAATTCATCAGGAGTCTGGGCTGGGAGGATCGCTGGGGGGGAAGCAGAAGGGCTTTGTGTTGTATCTGTGTCTGCTGAATGTAAGTTCAAAGCTCTGTTGTTCAGTGCCTTGGAAAATAACTGGTGACAAAAGAGATTGGGAGTTTGGATAAGAGTTAAATTGAATGTTTGTCCTGAACCAACAGCACACTGAGCTATTGAGGAGATCCAAAGAGTTGCATTCATTTTTAAAATAGCTTTTCTGTTTTCTCCATCTCCTACAGCTCTCTGTGCTGATGCTGAGATTGGGCACTAAACCAAGCAACAGCCCCAAACACCCACAGTCAATTTGTCTTCTTTGTTACGACAGAATACCGCAGGAGTTACAAGCACCATGTGTGGCTCAAAGCCTCTGGAGAGACTTCTATAACTTGTCAGGAAAGGAGTAACTCCATAGAGCTGCTTAGGTCAGAGATGGACCTGAGCTGGAATGTTCCTATTGCCTCAGCCTCTAAAAGCATGGAAGCTCAGTTTTAAGCACGTGTTTCCATTCACCAGATTGGGCAAACCCCTTCAAGTCAGTTTAATTAACCACGTAGCAGTACACCCCTAAGCCCCTGGGAGCCCCTGAATTACATGCTGCAGTCCCAGGTCTGTATCTCTGAGCCGTCTTGCTTTGGTGAACTGCAGTTTATTCCTCTTGGACCAGCACCTTGTGCCTTCCTCGGAGACAATTCCCATAATTCCTGTGTAATTAGATTAGCTCTAATGAGACCTACCTATATCAGATGGAATAAATTTTTCTAACCTCCCCAGATCCCACTGAAAATGCCTGTGGTCCCTCCATATGGGAGCTTGTGCTCAGCAGAGACCACAGTGATAGAAAATAGCTTTTTTAGAATGAAGAGGTTTATAGCATTAAGAGCAGGACTAGTGAAGTTCAGACAAGAAGATGTGTTAAAGGATAATGGGGCTCTGGTTTTGCTTGTATTATCTGAATCCAGTTTATAGAGTCCGGAAACTAGGAGGTACTGAAATGACTGGTTCTTCGTTGCCTCTTAGTATTTATTTATTTAGAAGGCACCAGAAAAATCACTGCATTTTCTGACAAACCTGCCAAAGAAATTTGCTCGGTAGGCACAAATAATGAGCAGCGTGGGGACACGGCTGACAGATGATAGTCCTACATGTTTGTAAGCAACTCAAAATCCATTACTGTGTGATCAAAATTAGGTAAGAGCCTAAGGAAACACTGAAGCAGGGTCTGAAGGCTAGGATATCAATTGTGACATGCTACCTAGTAATCAGCTACAAGAAAACACACCTTGTTCTCGTTAGCACAGAGTGTGAAAATGAAATAATTAGCATATTTGTGGCAAATAAAATATTATGCTTTCAAGCAAGAGACTGTCCTTATTTAATGCCCTGCTTTGTATTTAGAGTAGCTGCAGAGATGCATCCTCTCCATGCTCACTAGAGCCAGCTTCATGACTTACAGGTTGAGAATAATTCATCAGACAAATTCATGTCCATGAATAATCTGCATTCAGATCATGACCTTTACCAAGCTGCTTTTTCCAGACCTCAGAGCTTTCAGCTGATGCTGGGCAGAGGCAAGAGAAGCCCAGCGTAACTTTTCTCCCATCTCCTCCCCTCCAGCAGGATTCCTCATTTTGGGAGCAGGGCAGGAAAGCCTCAGCCTGGGGATGTTTCAGATGTGTCTGAGACTTAGTGGTTAGATGAGAGGGAACTGATCCCAGAGCCTGTCCCCAGCTCAGGGCACTGCTGGTGGCTCTGGTCCCGACTCCTGGGCCCCAGAGGTGGATCCATCCAGGCAGTGGATAGTGCTGGAGTTGCATTAACTTTTGTCTTACTGTTGCTGGACTCTAGGAAATGAGGCAGGGCAGCCTGACCTGGTGAGGCAAGTGCACATATATTTATTCACCACAGCAGCTGGCTGCTTATGCCAGCACTAACCTGATGGGGAAAACATCAGTGAAGCAGCTCTCCTGATGGCAGCTCTCACTGTGTGATCTGGACTCATTTTGCACACCAGAGTGCATTAAAGAGAAGAGGATAAAATAAAATAGTGTCAGGAGCATGGGCAGAAGCTTAGAGAAGCACAGATTAGAGCTACAAGGGGTTGTAAGCCTCAATCGCTTACTTATCCCTCAACCAGTTTTACTCATCATGCCAAAAATTAATAGGGAACAAAAGAGCCAGAAAGCAACAGGGCTGTAAAGTGTCAGGAACAGAAATGGGCTCAGAGATTTCCATTTAGCAAATATTATATCTTAATATTAGATGAGTTTGGTGTTTGTGATTCCAAAAGCGAACTTTAGCATTTTTAGTGTGAAGTATTTGCATTCTCCCTCATTTGCTTTCAGCGGTTTCACAGGGCTTTGTACTCTTCTCACACAGAATTCTTACGAATTCTGCAATGTTCTTTACTCTTGTGGTTTAGATGGTTTAGAATTCATACAGAATTCTGTACGCTGCTGTGGGAGTGGGGCTCTCCTGCGGTTCCTCAGGTCCTCTGGCTCATCTGGGTGAGGGAAAAATTGAGAGGCTACAAGTCCTGGTGTCGCTGGAGCAGGAGCCAGTTGGTTCAGCTCAGGAGACCTCAGGTCCCCTGCAAAATAAGCAGGAAAACCCAGTCTTGGGGTTGGATGAGATGTAGGGTCTAGACCTGACTTTGCTTTTACCCCTCTGATGAAAGCAGGGCCTCAGTTTCCCTGTCTGTAAAATGAGGGACTAGCAATGAGGTATCATTGTAAGAGTTTATGAGAAGCTTAAGCAAAAGATGTAGTGTAGAAAACGTGTGAAGGAATATTGAAAGGGTTTCAGCAGTGTACAGTGAGCTGTATTTGCTGCCTCATCTTGTTTGCTCTTTCATCAGGCCACTGAGCAAAAGCTCATGAAGGGGGAAGACCTCCCATCTTTTTACAGGATATTACCGAGCCAATGAACCTGCAGAAGGTTTGTGGCGCAGAATGTGGCAGCGTTGGGTTCTTCCTGTTGGAGCTTTTATGAGGGCTGCAAAAGCAAAGCCATGGCTGGATGGAGCTTTCGTTGTTTCATTAATTAT
Organism: Psittacus erithacus; assembly: GCA_009867235.2. NCBI lineage: Eukaryota > Metazoa > Chordata > Aves > Psittaciformes > Psittacidae > Psittacus > Psittacus erithacus. The sequence goes on along the minus strand of WYDI02033746.1, from coordinate 8,492 downwards.
TTTATGTATTTTAGGCTGCAAAAGAATTAACATGATCAATTTTCCCATTTCATCATCTGCTTCAGGCTCCATCTCAGAGGGGTCCCAATGGGCACAGCACACAAAACCCTTTAAAATGATCCTTTCCATTCAGCAGTCTGCTAATGAGGCCAGTAGATGTAGGTGATGGGCCTGCATGATCTAGAGGGGCATTAGGGTTATGCTGAGCTGACCTGTTTTTTCCCAGCTGGCAATTTCATCACAGTGTTTTTTGTCTCAGAAATATTTGTGCATTTAAACTTTTACAGACAGATTAAGGCCAGAAACATTCAGCCATGAAACTTCCACCTTGGGCTCAGGAGCACAAGCTGCTCCACTGCTCTCCGTCTCGTTGTCCTCATGTGTTGGGCTGGAAACACTGAGGAGCTCTGGTGAGCTCTCTATAACTGATATGAGGATAAGTGCACATCTCCTACTGGCATTCAAAGGGTTACTTGCAAAGAGCTTACATGTCTTGACTGCCAAGTATCTGTATCCATGCATTTCCCACTCTTCCTGTCTCTTGGGTGCAAGGTTTTCTGCTTTCAGTCTTTGCCTACCAGGCTCAAACTCCACTGAAGCCTCTATCAAACATCATTGCTGTGTTGCCTCTCAGTGCAGGGCACTCCCTGCGAGGAGGAGGAGGATTGAAAAGCTAAAATATTTAACCTGCCCCTCAAACAGTATTATTCATGGCAAGTGAGTGGCTGAGCAGCATTTTGCAAGGTTCCCTGTGCATAATACATATGACAGTCAGTCTTGGCAAGGGAGAGTTACTCCAACTGTAGAATAATTCACACCCTCGAAGGAAAAAAGGTACACATCTTAATTCTTTTCATTTTCTGTAAGTGACAGAATCAAAGAACCAACTATTGGTTGAGTCTAAAGGTTGTAAAAGACCTTACAGATCATCCAGTCCAACTGTTGCCCAGCACTGCCAAGGCCATCACTAACCTATGTCACTGAGGGCCTCATCTACACGGTGTGTGAACATTTCCAGGGATGGTGACTCCACACTTCCCTAGGAAGCCTGCTCCATACCCAATGACCCTTTTGGAGCAAAAGAGATCGTTTGATGGTCAAACTTGAACAGTTGCAGCTCTGCCTATTGGGACCGTGCCAGGGGGGTCTGCCCATGGCTGCTGCCTGGGGCATGGCAGAGGTGCACAGACCTCATGGGCTGTGAGTCACTGGCTGTTCCAGCACGTCAACGTGTGACTGTGCACAGAAACATGTGCAGATGGATTTATTGCTGTGGGTGAAGTTGGATCATAACTCAGCTCTAGGACTGCACCTAACTCATATCCTGGCATGGTGCAACTGGGGTGGGAGATCAATGTGTGGCTGCCCTCATCTCCTCTCTCTAGGTTTGTTTTGCAGTTCAGAAGACAGATGGATGGCCATGCACACGAATATACTCAGATTTCTCCCCAAAGAATGATGTCATTCTAGGGTTTTTTATATTCAGGGTAAAATATTATAATAGCACCATTTCCTTCAAGCAAGAAAATAGTCCAGCAGATCTTTTTATAAAAAGTCTCTGAACCTATTACTTTGCTGAGAATTGGATACTTTTTTGTTTCTTTGGAAAGAGCTGCTTTTCTCACCATAAAAATATCACATTTTGGCTGAAATACAATTTTTCCTGTGTTTTGTAAAGAGATGCATAAAGGACTCGATATTCTTAGTTTTGATTATATCTAGAAAGCTTTAGGTTTCTATTTTGACCTACTGACATCATATAAATTAAAACAAGCAAACAAACAAAAACTCTCCAGCTTTTCATTTGCTTTTATTTTTATTTACTCTTTCCTCAGTGGCTTTTTACTCACCCTGGTAATCTACCTGGTAATAGAAGTGATTGTAAGTGTGCTTGAAAACTGCATCATCCCAGACTTCACAAATACACACACATCTCTCAAGGTTAGAAAACAGCATTTTGATTACTGATTGTTAATAGCAACACAAATGAGTCACAAAAATCTTGCTGCACTATCTGTGAGTCAAAGAGAGTCTGTCTATTGACTTATTGCACTTTGGATCAAGCATTTGATATACAGAAATATAAGAGATGGAGAGATGCAGGTCATCTGAAGGGATCCCATGTGCAACAGCCATCTATGAGAGGCAGCAGAAGGCTGTGGTGGCCAGGTAGGTAAATAGAGAAGGTGGATTGTGTGGCTTTAACATATGGCTACAAGGGCATTGGAGTGAGGCCTTTAATTTCACATTAGGATTCTTCTCGTATTTGCTAGATAGAACAATATTAACCTTTTGAATTTATTCAGAAACTCATTAGTGCTTTTTCTATAGTCCATTCTTTTCCTGATTAGCTTTCCTCATTACAATTCAAATTTCTTTCTGCTACATTTACCACATTGTCCTGCTTTCTCTCATCTCTATTGTTGCTCAGCTTAATTTATTAAAGCAATGAAAAAGGAAGGGGGGGGATCGGTTGACATAGCTGCCTTCCCACTCTTTGGTGCTTGGGAGGAAAAGAGAAGGGAGACACCCGTGAGCTTGCCTTCTCTCCCTGGGCTGGAAGCATGGTGGCAGCAGCTTCTGTACAAGTGCGTGAGGCAAGCATGGTTCCTGGTGGCAGCATAAGATAAAAGACCTTCTGAATATGCCTTAGTCTGTGCCCAAAGCTGCCAGCAAGGCATTGAAGTGCTGGGTGAAGGCAGCTGCCTTCACACATGCCTTCAGTGACTCTCGCTTTCTATGTGGCTTTAGCCTGTGGGGCTCGACTTTCCTGCTTTTTCATGTGAGTTGTTGCTCAAGGGTTTTAAAATGGAATTCACACTGAAAGTTGAGTGTCCTCATCATGTCCTGGAAACTTACACAACCCTCATCTCCCTGACTCCTCTGGCATCCTGTTTCCAAGGTTATTCTAAAAGCCATGGGTATGCCTTTAGTCGTGTTTCTTAGTAGCTTATGGGAGGTGCTTTAGCCTCTGTCCTGGGTTCAGCAGTAGCTTGGCTTAAACCACAACAGCCTCAGATCATCCTCGTGTGTGTACTTAGTATCAATATGGAAGCCTGGGAGTTGCTGTAATTGCTCTGGACTTCACACATCTCCAGTGCAATATGAATTGACATTTCGGTCAGTTGAGCAGTGCATCTATATCCTGTGTGCTTGTGATTAAAGATGCACATGCTTTTGACAAAAGATGATTAAATTCAGCCAGATGATTGCAACCGTCCTCGTCGCTGTGGTTCTGTGGTTATTGGTGGAGCTTAACATCTCACCAACGGGAATGAATGTGTTTTTGCAGGAGGAGTGGTAAAACGGGGAGGTGCCAAAGTATTTTATATGAGGCACAGAGGAATTAACTCCCTTGGCAAGGTTAGAGAGAGAGATTTTGGCAGAGCCACAAAAACAATATGAATTCCTGAGTTTCTACTCCAATGCCTTAATCATAAATCATGTTTTCTCTGAATTCTTTTCTGTCTGTGGTAATTATAGTTTTGGCTGGTTTCTGTCCTCTATAAAACCTGTCTTTCACACATCTTGTACAACTAAAAAAAGAAGAAGATAAAACAATCATAATTTTCCAAGTGTATAATTCTGGACTCCAGCAGAGGCTTAAAACAAGTAAGGTAATTATTCCACTTGGTTCAGCACTGTTTGGAGCATTAGGCTGTTTTGTGAATTGTAGTTTTAAAATAAGACACATGAACTGGAAAAAGTTCAATAAGCAACATGTTAAATAAAATAAATGCTTGCAAATATCAGCTGAAAGAGAAAAGGAGCTGGCTGTGAGCCTTTGGCATGAAGGTGATTGGAGGAAGACAGGAAAGATCAATGATGTGGAGGGAAGGTTAAAGAAATAAAAAGTAAAAAAAAAGATTTGATGCTTTCCTGCAGGTGATGGGAGGACATCAGGACACACTTTCGGGCTGAATTAATCCTGGTGCAAGCTAAAACATCCCCCAGACTTTCCCCAGGGCTCCGTTTGGCCTGTGGGCGATCACAGGAGGTTAGGCAGGGGAAGCTGCCAAGAGGAGGTGGAGCTGGCTGGTTAAAGCCGAGACCAGACGTGCATTTATTAGCGCTGGTTAATGAACTTGTTCCTGGCAATCAACCACGGGGGCAGGAGGTGGCCTTGATTTGCAAGTTGTGACTGCCAAGAAAGTCACCCATAATTGCCTGTGATCTTGTGGCTTTCTGATTTTCACCTTGGTATTCTCTTCCCCTGGAAATAGGGTTTGTGTGGGTTTGGGTTTTTTTCTTCCCTTTTCTTTCCAGGTTCTTTGCTTCACATTAACACCATTTTCATGCTTATTGCTACTGCTGTGATTAAACCTCTGCCGTGGTCTGATTTTTGGCGCAGTATCCATGATGACTGAAAAACAGCAGGCAGTTACATAGGTAAGGAGAGCAAAGTTACCTGAAGTAACCAAAAGTTATCAAAGTTATCGAACATGTTCTGTTGTACTGTGAGAATCACTGAGACACTACTCAGTCTTCTGGGGATGACACAGGGGCTGCCAAACAAGACCAGCATTGCTGAAGAATGATGTGCTGCCCACATCATCCTCCTGCCTTTGGTGGTGTGTGAAATTGCAGGTTGAACAGAGCAGAAGTAATGTAGGCTTGGAGTCCTTGTGCAAAAGGAAACAACCAAAGGATGAAACAATCTTCTGTTTAATTAGAGGTGTGAGTGCATGTAAGAGAAAGTATCTGACTGCAGGCTGCATGTGTAAATGCAGAGCCAGAGGCTGGAGATCGAGGGAAAGAAAGTTTGGGTCTATTCCTGTGTTCCTAGAGGCAGGAAAGCAATGGAAGCTGCCGTGCTGCATGTTTCCAGTTTTCCTTGGGCTGTTTCTTCCTTTTAAATGCAGCAAACCAGGAAGGAGAAATAAATATAATAGTTTTAATTGGTTTTTTACTGTTTCCTATATACGGAAGTGAAAGATAAGGCTCAGAAAGCTCAAATGCTTAAAAGTGGATACTTCTAAGCAGCAGTTTTACTGCTGGTAGGAAAGAAATTATATAGGTAGGATCTCAGATTATGGTCCAGCCTGTGGGGCTTAATGCTGGGAGGCTTGGTGGAGGGAGGGTACTTTCATGGAGAGATATTGCTGGATCCATGGTGAAGTTCTTGGGTTTGAGGCATGTGGGGGGGGGACACGTTGAATTTTGATGGGGGAGGGTCCACTGTCTAAAGAGACAGGTGTCAAATCTGTGCAACGGGAAGAGTTGCAGATGCAGAAAGAGACTGCCGAGAGTGGGTTGTTGCTGAGCTGGAGAGGAATAAAAGCAAGAGAATGACATTAGCATCTAATTCCTGGCAGTTGTTGCAGTGCATAATAACATCAGTTTAAGAGCTTCTCATTTCCCTTACTTTGTGCATTATTAAGGCTTGAACCTGTGTTTAGTGGCTGGAATATCACTTTCTGCTTCCCTCATTCTATGCCTGCAATTGATCTACATAGCCTGCTAGCTCTCCACTTGGTTTTCTGAAGCATGTGAGGGTTCTCACTGTGTCCTGAGAGACACAACATTATAACTCAAGCCCTCTTACAGTACCTGTATTATAGTGGTCCTTTGCTTCCTTGTGGGGCAAGTAGAATAACAAGAGAGGGCAAAATATTGGCTTTGCTGCACCTCAGATGCTTGTGCCACATTGCCAGAGGTGTTTCCATTATACTGGGCAGGTTTCTGCTCAAACCCCTCACAGCTGTTTTTCCTTTGCATGGCAAGTTCCGAGTCCAGCACTAAGGCCACATGGCTGCATGGCTGTCTTAGGAGCACTGTGGCAGTCCAGCCAAGCAGACAGTTTTATGGAGACACTCCTCGGGGTTTCTGAGGCACTTGCTGGGAAGAAAAGGTCTATCTCCAGCTACAGTTTGGCAAGTCTTTCCTCTGATTAGTACCTTTGGAGCTCACAGGTTGTGTTAGGACAGTGTCCAGTTCTAACAGAGTCCAGCTCATCCAGCTGTGTATGTAACCACCTTGAGGAGTTCTGCTTCTGCTGAGCTTATTGTCTGTGACTTTCCTGATAAAAAAAAGAGAAAAAGGAGATATCTTATACTTTTAAAAGGGTTGTATCCAACTGAGTGTTTTATGAAACAGTTTTCCTACAGATTGAGCTTGGGGAAATATCTCCATCAATACATTTTTGTTAAATCTACAGGCTACTGATATCTCACATAGCCTGTACATTTCTACTCTTCATGCATTGTTTAGTGCCAACTTCCCTGTTTGTTTTCCATTTTGTGGTTGTGCTGTAGATCTTTTCCAGGATCCAGCCTCCGAAGAGAAAATGCAGCTTATTCAAAGTGTTCTAAACCTATTAATCCAGGCAAATATTTGCCATGTAAACCAGCAGCAATGTGCTGTGATGTCTGTAAGGGCAAGAAAGCACACAGACCTTGTGAAATGGTAAGTCTGTCCTTGGTGTGTTTTATCTGGAGGTAGAAATGACATATACACAACACAGTGAGAGAAGGCTCTGTACCTGTTTGAGCTCCCTTTTCTCAGCACTAAATTCAGTTTGCACAGGCTTCACCATGAAGGGGCTTTGAGGTTAGGTAGCTGCATGGAGATCTCTCTCCTCTATGTCACTAGCTCAGTCTTTAAAAGCCAAGAGTTGTCATGAGCTGATGGCTGTGTAAGATTCCTCAAAAGCAGCTGGTATCAAAACTGAGTTGCTCAAGATCCCACATTTTATTCAGAGCACATTGTCTCAGACTTACCTTAAACAGGATTTCTCATGAAGCTGCTGATCAGTCTCGCTCCTTAGCATGACTGAAAAGCCTTTAGAGCGGATGTTGTCACTGTGCTTGAGCCCTTCTTGCAAGAGAAACGTCTGGGAAGAAGTAGCAGGGACTGATCAGAAATCCCACTTTAAACTTTGTTCAAGTTCAGTTCAATGGGTCTTGATAATTTCACAGTCATCATAAAAGAGACTTCAAAAGAGGCTCCTCCTATCCCCAGAGGAAGGCTGGCCTTTCTTTCCTGGAGACTTGATCTCTGAACTGTTGATACAGGCTGCTAGAGTCCATGTGGGACAACGGGAAAGTGTTTAGGAATTTGGCAAGACTTCCTTGCTTCCAGAGCTACACATGTGAAAGGCTGGGGCTTGTTTTCCTTTTTTTTGACTTTAAACTTTTGGCTGCCTGAATTAAATGTATTTTTTGTTGATTCTGTAATGAAGACAGAGGCTTGAATTCCTATGTTGCTTTTTATTTGCATTTTTACTACAGTTAGTCTCATTTCCCTGTTGCTGAAGGCCATTAGTGAGGAGTTGGATGGCTTGTCTAGGTTTTCACTTTTTATGGTTTTCCAAAGCTCTATGCATAATAAATCAGGCATCCTGTTTTGCTACCGCTATTAACAATGTACCTGGAGCAGAAGAATTGATGGAATACATCAAGTTTATCACCTTAACAACAACAAAGAAAGACAACAAAATAAAGAAATGCACTTGTGGTGATGATTTCCCAAACTGTCACCATCATTCTGTCACACATCCAGCCATGAAATGAGGACAAATAAAAGATTTTGCCATGATGTCACCATCCAGTCCATCCCAACCTGGGCTTGAAACAAACTGTTGATACGACACATCCATCTCTGCAGTACACATGGCTTCATCTTTCTGTTCATCGCACCTACAGGTGACAACTCTCTTTCTTCCCTTAAGGTAAGATCCTGCCCAGCAACAAACCAGCAGACACATTGTCTGGCATAGACATCTTGACTTGCAAGTTATAGCAACTCCGTGTCAAGACCCTGTAAGATTTTGCTTTATGAAGATCTCTCAGTCTCATTGCTCTACTCTCCTTCCCTGAATAAGGAGGATTGAAGCAAAGGAAGGTTGAAGATCTTTCCTCAGAAAAAACCTTTGGAGTTGCTGCCTGGCACTGAGCAATGAAAGTTAGGCAAATCCACATTAAGCTGCATTTCAATGAGAACCATTTGAGTTCAGTCTGACCTTTTCTCTTCAGTAAGAATTTGAAAGTCTTCTCTTGCATAGCAGGCTGTGTTGGCACAGCATCATGAAAGCAAAGTTGGATACTGGGTTCCTTCTGTACCAGCAAAGTGTTCCTAGGTCAGAAAACACTTCTGCTAAACTAAAATGTATTTTCTTTAAAATAAAGTTACAATACTTTCTTTCCTTGTGGTACTTTGCCCCATGAACTTCCCCTTTTTTTGTACAGAAAACCATGGGTCATTTGTTGTGCAGTTTATGCTCTCAGGTACTTTTGCTCCTTGCTGACATGTTCAAACCTAAATTCCTTCTGCAGTTCAGACTCAGTGAGCTTTTCCAGTCCTGCTTTGCAAAGTTGTGCTGCAGAGACACTCTGCTCATCCCCTCCAGGATCTAAAGCTCCTTGAAATTGTAGAATCCTACTCTGGTTTGTGTTGAAAAGGGCCTTAAATCTCATCCAGTTCCAGCCTCTGCCACGGGCAGGGACACCTTCCACTAGAGCAGCTTGCTCCAAGCCCCTGTGTCCAACCTGGCC
>WYDI02033745.1:0-18597 GCA_009867235.2 Psittacus erithacus | reverse complement strand
GCCAGGTTGGACACAGGGGCTTGGAGCAAGCTGCTCTAGTGGAAGGTGTCCCTGTCCGTGGCAGGGGCTGGAGCTGGGTGAGCTTTAAGGTCCCGTCCAACACAAACCAGGCTGGGATTCTATGACTGTTGGCACCCCACAAGAGTGTTCATGGGCCATGGTGGGCACAGCCTCTTGCACTCCTGGAGCCCCAGAGCTGTGCGAGCTTCACAGCCACCACAGTGGGTTCTCATGGCACCCATCCCAAAGTGGTGCTCCTGCCTGCATTGCTGGTGCTTGGTACAGTGTGTGCTGGGACATGGGGACACATAGTCACAGGGTGGGGAGTCAGGCACGTGCTTCCCACTCGCTGTGGAAACTCCTGGTGCTGCCATCTCCTGTCATGCTGCACAAGGGTCCCCATGTCCTGCACCCCAGTTACAGGGCACAGCGGTTGCTGGCCTCCTCTCAGGCAGTGAGCTGCCACGCCGCCCTGCTGCCCTGCTGCCTGCGGTGCTCGGAGCACTCATGGGCGCTCTGCCATCCCCTCTGTTATTTGCACCTCAAATGGAGGTGCAAATTGGATTGGAGTCTTTTCCCAGCTTTTTCCCCCCATTTGGGATCTGACTACTGACAGCAGTAGCAGAGGCTGGGATGTCTCTGAGCCCTCATTTCTAAGGATGTGGCCAAACCTCTCCCTCAAGCCAGGAGCTGTGGGGATTTATCCAGCGCTGTCAAGGCTTCCGAGGTCCCCGATGGGATTCAGGCACTCGTCTGTTCTCTTGCAGGGCCGGCTTCCTTCCTCTGAGGCCATCTGAAGGGGAGCTGGCGGGAGAATAGTCGCTTTTAAGATGACACGAACAGACCCACCTGACATCCTCGTGTCTACGGTGTACCAAGACATAAAGGTGGCCACCGCAGCCCCCAGGGATTCCATTGTCTGCCAGCCTCTGGCACAATGTGATGCCTCCATGTCCTCATCCCTGCCCCGCGAGCCGCAGCCCTTCAACAAGCGCCACTGCAGGAGCTTCGACTTCGACGAGTCGCTGGAGGAGCAGCTGGGCACCCCCGCGGCCATGGAGCACCCGTGCCCGCACCCCGGCACCCCTGAGCCCACGCCAGGGCCGCCTGGCAGGCGGATGCCCCCGAAGCCGGACCCTTACGCCTGCAGAGCCCCGCCACCGAGAAGCGAGCCGAAGCGCCGCGCCCGCTCCAAGAGCGCGCCGCGGGTCAAGACCACCTTCACCCCAGTGCCCATCGCGGTCTCGGCGTCGCCGCCGCCGGCCCGGCGCGGGCGCGAGGTGCTGCGGGTGGCACGGGAGCCCTCCCGGCCCGAGCCCTCGCCGCGCCGCGAGAGCCAGGCTCCGCTGCGAGCCATGGCCAACGAGGTGCACCCCATCAAGCTGCAGCCGCAGCGCAGCAGCGTCAGCCGCATCTCCCCGCTCTGCCTGGGCAGCAACTGCTTCGAGGAGGGGCCGGGCGGCAAGGCGGGGGCCAGCCCCCATGTCAAGTGCCGGGTGGACATCAAGCCGGACGAGGCGGTGCTGGTGCACGCAGCGCGCAGCCTGCGGGCAGCGCAGGGCCGGCAGGAGCCGCCGCGCTGGCCCCGCGCCCCTGCCCGCAGCCTGGCGGTGCCGGGCAGCCGGCAGGCATCCGCGTCCCGAACGCCCACCCCCAGCGACTCCTACAGCGGGGACCCCCCATTCCTGCCCTATCCCGGAGAGTATTACGAGGCAGACCCCCGGGCGCTGGCGTACCAGACGGTGCCGGTGCCGGCCTCGCGGGAGTTCAGAGAATACCCCGACAGGGGCTGCATGACCTTCTCAGCTCCGGGCGTCCCCGCCAAGTTCTTCTATGCGGAGGAGCCGGCACGGTGCCCCAGCCCCGCCATGCCTCTGCGCAGCACTGGCTACGCCAGCTATCCCTACCCCGGCCGCCACGCTGTCCCCCAGCACTTCTACACCGAGGACCCGGCCAAAGCTGCCGTGCACACGGTGCCGCCCCGGACGTTGTATGTGGAGGAGCCGCGGGGCTACCCGGTGCAGGAGGCGCCCGCCCGCGCCTTCTACGGGGACGAGCCCCGGTTTTACCCCCCCCGCGGCACCCCGGTCAAAACCCTCTATGCTGAGGACGCCCGGACATACCCAGCCCTCGGCTCCTCGGCTCGGGTCTTCTATGCCGATGACTATGGGAAGTACCGGGAGCGGGAGATGATGTCGCGAACGTGCCCCCCGCCCCGCAGCACGCAGCCCTTGCACTTCAGCGACTGGTACGGCCCCAAGCGGGCCGCGCTGCCCTACCAGACCCTGCAAGTGTCACGCTTCACCCCGCAGCCAGCAGGGCACGAGGCCATGGTCTCCTCCTGGCACGCCAGCTATGGAGTAACCCCCCCACGGCTGGGCCGGGAGACCCAGCACTACTCCAAGTCCTGGGATAACATCCTGGCGCCGGCGGTGCACAGGGAGGAGGTCCTGCAGCGCGGGCGCAGCTACGAGAACCTGCTCGCCCGGGAGCAGCACCGTGCCTTATCCCCCGAGGAGCGCCGCCAGCCGGTGGTGATCAACCTGTCGAGCTCTCCCAAGCGCTACGCAGCCCTGTCCCTCTCGGAGAGCTCCATCCTTGAGAGGGTACATGCGGATGGTGGCCGCGGCCCTCCCGGCCGTTCCTGGTACGTCACGCCAGAGATCACCATCACCGACAACGACATCCGCGCCGACGGGATGGGCAGGAGCGAGAGGCGCTCGGCTAGCTGGGATATGCTGGATGGGGGGCGGGAGCAGGGGCCCTACGCTGTGCCCAGTGCCCAGCAGCCCGTCCCCAGAGAGAGCAGCTCCGGGCGCCAGCGCAGCTTGGAGCAGCTGGACGAGCTCATCACCGACCTCGTCATCGACTACAAGCCAACATCGGGCCACCGCACCGGGGACAGGGACAGCCTTGCCGAGCAGCTCAAACAGCTCCTGGGCACCAGTGCCACAGGGCCCCCACGGCGGGGCGAGGGCAGGAGGGGTCCTCCCGGCACGGCTGAGGCACCCCGGCCCACAAAGGAGCAGCCGGGCCCCAGCTCCCGCAGCAGCGCCCCGCGCCCCCCGCCTGCCCCAGTGCCTGCTGGCACCTTCGAGAAGTCCCCGGACAACTGCTCTCCCGACCTGAGCGCAGAGGAGGATGACATGATGATGTGCTCCAACGCCAAGTGCCGGCGGACAGAGACCATGTTCAATGCCTGCCTCTACTTCAAGTCATGCCACAGCTGCTACACCTACTACTGCTCCCGGCACTGCCGCCGCGAGGACTGGGACACGCACAAGGAGAGCTGCGTCTATGGGCGGGTGGGCAGCGTCTGCCGCCACGTCCTGCAGTTCTGTCGCGAGAACACTGAGGTGCACAAGGCCTTTTCACGCATTGCCAAGGTGGGCTACCTCTCCCGTGGCCGTGGTGTCCTCTTCCTGGGCTTCCCCAACGCTGGCTCGGCGGAGAACTTCCTCCAGTTCGGGCTGGAGAGTCTGCTGATGTCCCCCACCTACCTGTCCCTGCGGGAGCTGGACAGCTACTCAGACAACCTGGGGGAGTACGCCCGGGAGCTGCGGGAGACAGGCAACCAGTACGACCCCGACGAATGTTTCCTCCTGAATGTAACTGTGGCCGTCACCCAAAAAGTGCCGGACAAGCCATCGCCAAAGATGCAGGTGCCGACAGTTAGGAAATATGCCAAGGTGGCCTTAGCCTCCTCCAGCCCCGAAAAGAAGATCCTGAAGAAGGAGAGGGACATGGAGACGTTGATCCTGACGCCACCCCCTGGCACGGCGGACATCGACAAGGAGGGCGAGGAGGGCCGCAAGGCGCGGGAGGTCTGCTTCATCAACATCCAGCGTGAGCTGCGTATCCGCGGCGTCTTCCTGCGCCACGAGTTCCCCGCTGTCTACGAGCAGCTCTGCGACTTCGTGGAGAGCAACAAGCGCTTCACCCCCACCACCATCTACCCCATCGACAAGAGGACAGGCAAACAGTTCATGTGCATGATCATGGCAGCCTCCGAGCCCCGCACACTCGACTGGGTGGCCAGCCCCAACCTCCTGGATGACATCATGTAAACATGGGGTGGGGACCCCTCCAGCACCCCCTGGCTCACACCCCTTTGTAGATAGGTGTTGCCCATCAGCACAGTGGGACAGGAACCCCCTCTTGGATGTGGCAGAGAGGGGAGGAGGAGGCTGTGACGGGCTGCGGGCAGCCGGCATTGGTTGGGGGGCTGCAGGTGGGGGTGCTGGGCTCGTGGGGGCTGTAGGGCACAGGAGCATTGGCCAAGGTTTACCATGGGGCACAGGCTCCAGCCAGCCCCTTGGCACGACCCCACAGAGCCCTCTTGGGGTGAGTGATGCTTGCTCAGAGCCAGGGCACCCCAAGGACCCCCAGCCGCTGCCCACTGGCCAGCCTGGCTACCCTCACACACAGAGCCCCCCGTGCCTGCCTGCACCCAGCAACCTGCACAGCGCCCCGCGGCCCACCGCAGCGGTGCTGGGGCCGTGCAGAACCTGGGGTGCTGCTGGCAGCCCTGCAGGGATGCACTGGTGCGGTCTGCGGTGGGAGCGAGTGCCACAAGGTCCCTGCTCCTTCGAGTCTGTGTCCTGAGCACGTCACTGCGTGATCGTCGGGTACAGCGGGGACCCCGCGGGGGAGCTGTAACGCACCCGCGGATGTCCCCGGGAAACCATAAGGCGGGGCAGGGGCTGCGGCGAGTCCCGGCTGTGCCCACGGCTGGGTGTGGAGCCAGGCAGGTGAAGGCTCCCCACGGAGCTGACGCGGCAGGGGGGGTCTGACTGCGGCCGAGGGCCTTGGGGTGCCGAGGCCCCGGAGGAGGGCAGAGCCGGTGGAAGGCAGGGCTCGGCTCTTCGCCGCTCGCCCGAGGCTGCTCCATGGTCCTGCGCAGCCCCGGGCGCGCTGCCGGTGCGGGTGCCGCTGGCCAGCTTCCGGCCGGGCCGCGCCTCGCACCGCTCCCAGCACCACAGCCGGGCCCCGACACCGAGGGGGAAGGCAGCAGCAGAACCCCCCCGGTGCCGCCCCGGTACCCGCGGCCAGGGCCCCGCCCCGTCGGTGGGCGGGCACCCGTGGGCGGTGCCGGGCGCTGGTTGGCAGCGGCGGCGGAAGGGGCGCTTCTCGGGGCGGGGCGGGCGCGATGGCGGCGGCGCTCTCGGGGGTCCGGGACGTGGAGATCGACGGTGACGGCGTGTTCAAGTACGTGCTGGTGCGCGTGCGCGCGCCCGGCGCGCCCGGGAAGGACGTCGTGCGCGGGCACGGCTGGGCCGAGTACCACGGTGAGGGGCGCGCGCACACGCGGTACCGGGGCTGCCCCGCGCCGCGGCTCCGCCGGGGGCTCGGGCGGTGTGTGCCCCCTCCGGCGCGTGCCCGGCACCACCGGTCCCTCTCCCCGCAGCCGACATCTTCGAGCGGACGGCAGCGGAGCTGGCGCGGCAGGGCCTGGAGTGCGAGTGCCTGGGGGGCGGCCGGCTCGCCCACCGCCCCCGGGAGAGGAAGATCCACGTCTACGGATACTCGGTGGTAAGCGGGGGCCGGGGTGCGGCGAGGGGGGGCAGGACTCACACCCCCGCGGGCGCGGCCGCTTCCTCCCGATGCCGCGCGGGTTCCCGCGCTGGGCGCGCCGCTCAGGGGTGCGCGCATCGCGTCTCCATGGCACCCGGGGAGGGTGTCGGTGATGCCGGTGCCTGCGTTTCCATCTCCAGGGTGGCACCACCCGCTGTCCGGCAGCCGGGGCCGGGCTGAGCTGCCCGTGGCCTGAGCCGCTGCTGCAGAGGGGTCGGAGCCCAGCGACCGGCTCACGGGCCACGGCGTCTGTCGCTGCTGGGGCTGCTGCCGGAGCTTCTGATTGCCGTGAACGCCCCCGTGGGTGGTGTTACTGGCGCTACTTGGGGTCCCTCTCTCCTCTGCCAGGGCTTCGGGCGAGCCGACCACTCCGTGACTACGGAGAAGCTGAAGGCCGAGTACCCAGACTACGAGATCACCTGGGCAGATGAAGGCTATTGACTCCTCTGCTTGGGCTGCAGCAGCAGCACCAGCCTGGAGCTGGTGCAGCCAGACCCGGTGTTGGGGTGGTGGCAACAGGGTCCCGGTGCTCTGGGCTCTCCTGGTTTTCCTTTCTGTTGAACTCGCCTGTTCTCCACTGTCACCGCACTTCCCATGTGCCAGTGGGTGCTCCCACCTCCCCGGCAAGGCAGAGCTTCGGTGAAGCCGGTGGGTGCCCTGCCCCGACATCCTCAGTGGCAACGGGATTTGTCCCACATGTATATGTGAGAATTAAACACACTGGGCAGCGCAGTGTCCACGGCTCAGACTGCTCCTTTTCCTGGTCTGGGATGTAGCCCCCTGTAACAGGAGTGACTTCCCAGATTTCCAGCCACTAAGGGGGGGCCTGACCCTGGAGCTGGCAGGGTCTGGGGTGGGGAGAGCTGGGGGGATGTTAGGATTAGCCTTGGGAAGGGGGAGGAGGAGGCGATGGGTCCCCAGTGCCTGATGAAGGGAAGGGCAGGGTTACCACCCTCTTCCCCCTGTTGGGAGGGAGCTGAGCTGCCCTGAGGCGTGGTTGGGAGACCATGCTTGTTCCCACCCCATCAGGTGGTCACACTTTGAGGTAGAGCATCTTCCTTGACTGCAGCCTTCTGGACAGCCAGGACTAGCTCCTGTCCCTCAGTGTTGCCCAGAGAGACTGCCTGTGCACCCAGTGAGAAGGGTGAGGGGTCTGGGGAAAGCTGCTGAAGCCTTCGGTGCCAGGAGAGGTCGAGGGAGATGTGCTGGTCAGGCTGCCAGGTGGATTGCTTGATCACCATCCCATATAAGTTTGGGACTGGAGGAACCTTAACCCCGTGGTCCCAGCCCCTTTTCACTTGTCAGACTATGATCCTTTATGTTCCTGGCTCCTGCCTGGCTGCTCTGCCTGCTGCTGCCTCCTTACCTTCCCCTCTTGCCATCAGCAATGTGGGCTACATAGGAGGTGGTTCCTCTGTGCCCGAAGCCATGCAGGGTCAGCACACCCTGCTGAGGCTCAGCCCCAGTACCCAGTGTCCTGCCCCAAAGTCAAAAGGGGATCATGTGGCATAGGAATGAGCTTCATGGGCCAGGCTGGGGGTCTGGGACCACTGCCTGACCGGTGGCTCAGGGCTGGAGCTCAGTCTCCTGTGGAGGATGGTGCCTGCCAGCCTTGCAAGCTGGCCTGCTCTAGGGAAACAGCTCTGCTGTGCCTAGACTTGACCTCCTGCAAGGGGTTGACCGTCTTCTCCATGCTGGGGTGAATGTCACACAACAGTCATGAGTGCAGTCAGCACTGGTGGCTGTTAGGTGAGGGCTGAATGCGCTGCACTGGTTGCATGGAGGCAACTCTGGAGATGTCCAGTCCATCCTTCACCCCAGCAAAGCCAGCTCCTCTCTGCACCCTCCTGTCAGGTCTTTATACACATGGGTGGCATTCCCCTGTGCCTTCTCCAGTTTGGGCAGCATCAGCTCTCTCAGCCTGACCTCATGGGAAGCTCAGTCCCTTTATTGTCATCACAGTCCACTCCAGTCCAATGGAGCCCAATCACAGTACTGGGGGTCCACAACATCCCCTTGTATCTCCTAGTGCAGGAGGGAGGGATCAGACCTGCTGGAGATGCTCCAGGAGGCTGGTGGCTGCTCTGTTTAAGGTCAGCTTAGTACCCATCAGGGCTCCGGACAACCGGGGAAGGGCAGGGCTCCTGGCTGCAGGCACTGCCAGCACTGAGACACAGGGCTGGGAGGTTGCAGGTACCGACCCCGCTCACACTGAGGAAAGGGCTGAACTCTGTGCCTTACTGCATGTGATGCAATCACCTGCAATCTGCTCTCCAAGGCCATCGACGGGAGGGGAGAAACCTCCACATGCAGCTTCAGCGGTGGGGGCCCAGCCTCAGGCATGGGGGCTGCAGAAGCAGCAGCAGGAGGCTCTGCTGGGGCTTGGGAAGAGGGCAACGGCTGGAATGACGCTGCTGAGCTCCTGGGGAAGGGGCACTGCCCTGGAGGAGTCTGCCAGGCTGCTCTGCCTGGAGCAGGCAGGCTGAGCCCCCCTCCTGCCTGCCATCGGCAGGGCTGGGGTGCACTAAGGCAGCTCAGCTGGGTGCTGGGTCAGGCTGCGGGACACCATGGGATGTGTCCTGCCTGTCCCTGCCTCCCCTCCCAGCCTGTCCCAAACCTTCAGACACTGAGTTTTGTTCTGAATTCAAAGCTCCAACATTTTTAAGGCTAACTCCCTCCAGTCCTGTGCATCCCTGCCTGCTGTGGCTCACCATTGCCTGGCTGCATCATGACCCATTTATACCTCTCCTGCCTTCGAGTTGCTCCTTGCGCTCCATTATCCCCACCCTTCAGCACAGCTGTCATCCCTGGCCACCCAATGCCTCTCACCCAGAGGTTCTCCTTATGCTCAGGGACTATCATGTTTTTCTTCCCTGTGGATGAACATGACACAGCCCAGCAGCTGGCACATTATGGCCCCCAGGCCCCTGGCAGAGGTGCCAGCTTCTCCCTCATTGCTGGCAGCATCACTGACTTGGTGGGAAGAAGTGGCCTTTTCCCACTCTGAGCCAGTGTGTGCCAGCCAACCCTGTCCTGGTCAGAGCAGCACCCAGCATCTTGTCCTGGTTGGAAAAAGAGGGCTAAAGAAGAGTGGTTCAACGGGGGGAAGCGGCTAATGTCTCCTTGGGCTGAATGCAGAGCTGCCCATTCACCATCTGTGATGCTGTGGTGGTGCCGGGCAACAGGACCATGGGTGACCTGTCCCAGCCCGGCCATAAACCCTGCTGTGGGGCTGGGAAGCAGATAACGGTGGGGCTGAAGTCCAGGGGAGCAGATTCCAGCCCTGGGCTCCCAGCATGGCCTCCCCCAGCAGTCCCGTGCCTCTCCCAGCTCCATTTCACCGCCGCCGTGGCCCAGAGATGTCGGGGCAGAAGGTGCTCACCCTCCTGCTGCTGCTGGGTGAGCTCTGCCTCTGCGGGGGTGCTGATGTGGGGAGGGAAGGGGCTACGGCGCTGCCGCTCTGTTCCTCCCCCAGCGCGGGCTCCCATAGGGATCGCTGCTGCCCCAGCTCGGGGGGGCTGCGCTGTTGGGGGGGGCCGGGGCAGATGCAGCCCAGCAAAACCCTCCTCTGGGCTCCACTGGCAGCCCGGGGTGTCGCGGGGCAGTGGCTGGGCTGGGAATCACCCGCGGCTCTGGGCATCGCGGGAAGTGCTCAGATTTCCAGTTCTTCCCAAAACCGGGCTGAGCCCCGGGCAGGGGTGGGAAATGCCCGGCTGGAGGGTCAGCGGGACCCGCAGTGTGCGGGAGCAGGGCTGGCAGTGGGACACGGCAGGGCAGATGCGGAGCTGTGGGGCACTGGTGGGTTCCTGCCCAAGGAATGGGGCCACTGAGAGCTCCGCGCTCCCCAGCACGGTCCCAGGCTGGGAGCCCAGCGTCCCCTGCAGGGCCCGTGCGCTGGCGCCGCTGCTGCCCCTGCCCTGCGCAGTGCCATTGTCTCTCCCACAGCCGGCTCCGTCCCCCCCGGCTGCTGCGGCAGTGCCCGCCGCTGCGGCAGCGCGACAGAGGAGCTCTGCAACTTCATCTGCGACTGCGGCGACTGCTCCGACGAGAGCCAGTGCGGTGGGTGCCCCCCCAGCCCCTGCCCCGCCCCGGGTCATGGAGCGGGGGTGCTGTGGGTGCAGGACCGCGGGGTGGGTGCAGGTCTGTGGCGTGGGTGCAGGACCCCGAGATGGCGCCAGCCCTGCCCTGACGCCCCATCTGCCTGCCCCAGGGTACCTGCAGGGCTCAGCGGTGCTGGGCACCTCCTTTACCTGTGACTTCGAGGACGGCACCTGTGGCTGGCAGGATGTGAGCACCTCAGCGTACAGATGGGTGTGGAGCCACGCCAGCCTGGCCGCGTGGGGCACGGGGCCCCACTCGGATCACACCCTGGGCACCGACCTGGGTAAGCAGGAGCTGTTCGTGTGCTGAGTGGTCTCCAGGCGCTCACAGTACTGCACCACAGGGCCACGGGTGTCCTGAAGCCAGGGGCACTGGGACACCCATCCTTGTAGGGTGCAGGGAATGCAGCAGATCCATGGTGGGCAGGAGCAGTGCCAGCCACAGCTCCAGTGCCATCCCATGGGGCTGCAGCCCCTGCTCTGCTCTCTGCTGTCCCCAGGGTGGTTCATGCTGACTGTGTCCCCCCCGGCAAAGACCACAGCCACTGCCTGGCTGAGGTCACCTGTGATGCGGGAAGCAGCCACCACGTGTGAGATCAGGGCCTGGTACCACATCTCAGGCAGCGGTGAGAGCTCCTTTGTGGGCACAACCAGGTCTCAGTGCACCAGGCACAGGGAAGCTATGATGGGGGGCAGTGGGAAGGGATGGGGCCATCTGCCCCCATGGCAGGTACAGAGCCACCAGCACCTCGAGATGGGTCCTTGCCTTCCTGCTCGTCTCTATGCTCCGCAAGCAGAGCTGACAGGACATAGGGGTTCCAGCTCTGCTCTCCAGAGCTGGCAGGGCTCAGTTTGTCCACAGGGGTATCCCAGGATGCCCATGACAATATCCTGGGCTTCCCCACAGTGCTCGTCCAGACAGAGTGGCCAGTGCTGCGCCTGGCCATGGCACACAGGGACGAGGTGGTGGAGCTGTGGCAGAGCCCTGGGTATGGAGGCGAGGGCTGGCACCAGCTGGTTGCATACCCAGGCCGAGTGACGGGGGAGTTCCAGGTGAGACAGGGCAGTGTCCAGCCCTGCAAGCTGGGCTGGTGGAGCCGGGTGATGCCCCGGCAGCCGAGGACACCTGGGCAGCTCAGGCTGATGCTCTGCTTGTGCCATCCCCATCCTCCCATTGGCAGCTCATCTTCTCCCTCACACAACCACCCATGTGTGGGGCAGAGCTGGCGCTCGATGACATTGTCTTCAGGAACTGTGGCTTTCAGGGTGAGTCCCACATCTGCTGGGATGAGACATGAGCTGGGAATTGGTTTGGCCTTTGGTTTGGGAGCTCTGCTGTGTCTCGGGGCAGCAAAGTCTGTCCCTCATGTAACCCCAGGGAGGGATACGGGGGAGCTCAGGATGTGCAGGGGTCCCTGTGGGCCCAGCCACCTGCTGACAGTGTCCCACCGCCCCAGAGCTGGGGCAGCAGGTCTGTGGGGCAGAAGAGAGCCGCTGCAGCCGTGGCTCCTGCCTGGCACAGCACCGCTTCTGCGACGGCACGGATGACTGCGGGGATGGCTCAGATGAAGATCCAACGCAATGCAGTGAGCATGCCTGGCCCCAGAGAGGGGTCTTGCCCACCGGTCCCCCCAGCCACACAGATGGGCTGTGGGTCTGCACTGATGGGGCAAAGCTGTGCCATGGGGCTGTCAGGGGTCACCCCAGCTCTGCCCTGTGGCTGTGCAGCCAAATCACCCCAAGAGCTTTCTGGAGGGGTGGCATCAGCCCGACCCATTGCAGGGACACCCCTGTCGTGGGAAAGGCTGGGACCCCACCTCTGGGTCACTGGCCCCCTCCCTGCTCACAGCGTCCTTCAAGCTCTGCTCCTTTGAGCAGAACCTCTGCAGTTGGGAGGCAGAGGCCGGGCAGCCGGCGTGGGAGAGGAACATGAGCCTGAACCTGGGCACTGCACACGGCTTCCCCAGCCGGGACCACAGCAGTAACAGCAGGGCAGGTACCTGTGCACCGGCGCCCCAGGGGAGCCCCACCACAGGTCCATGGGGCAACGCTGGCACGTTCCTGGGGCCAGCTTAAGGCTGTGCCAGGAAAAAAGCATCTTGCACCCTCATGGTACCACCAGCCCCTTCCCCGCATCTCCCGCAGGGTTTTTCCTCCACGTGGGCAGCATCGGTGGCACGGCACAGCTCAGCAGTGCCACTCTCCAGGCCACCAACTCCTGCTCTGTGAGTCACCCCTGGAACCCCACACCGCTGCCTGTGTGGGCACATGGGGCTGGGCTGCAGTTGACCCTTTGCTTGTGATGAGCAGAGAGATCTGGGGGTTGTTTGGATGGGCAGCAGGATTTTGGGGGTGGTTTGGATGGGCAGCAGGATTTTGGGGTGGTTTGGTGGCAATTCTGGTGCCAGTTGCCAGCTCTGAGCTCCTCCAGCCCCACATTTGAGAGTATCCCCTGGCTGTGGTGGGGGTGCAGGAGGCTGCTCCTACCCTGGGGCGTTGGGGTTTGCTCATCTGCTTCCCATCCCCAGCTTGTGCTATACTGTCACCTCCATGGCTCGGCCACCAGCAGCCTCAGCATCTCCTATGTGACCAACTTCACCAAGCACCTGGTGAGGGAGAGGACAGGGGACCTGGGCAGCCTCTGGGTCCGGGAGAGAGTGGACTTCAGCGTGATGGGCAGCTTCAAGGTGGGCAGGTGCCTGTGGGATGGGGCACACAGACACCCTCAGTACACACCCATAGGACCAGGGTTGACCTGGGAACTGGGGACCAGAGCTGAGCCTCTGATGTTGGTGTTTGCCATCCTTGTGTCTTTGTGCCCACATGTCCAAACCCCCTACCAAGCCCTCCAAGCCCAGGGACCACCCCACTGGAGGGGATGTCTGCATCCTTCCCATGTTACCCCATGCCTTCATGCTTCCTGTCTGCTGTCCTCTGTGGCTACACACACAGCCCAATCCTCTCCCAGATGGCCCTGAAGGGCACCCTAATGGCATCCTAACTATTCCTGAGCAACCACAGGCAGCACCATCTCCCCAGGCCCACCACAGCCCTGCCAGCTCTTTCAGCCTCAGCATCACCCTGCTGAGCTCATCCCTGGAGGAAGCACAGTTGGCCAGTCACAGGAGTGGGGTCCTCCCTTGTCCCACAGCTCCCCTCTGTCACCCTGCACCCAGTACCATCTCCAGGCCCCTCCATGCAGTGTCAGACCCTATGGTGACGGTGTTATCGTGGTGTTTCTCCACAGGTGCTGATCGAGGGGGTGGCTGGCAGCGGAGGGACTGTAGCTATTGATGACCTGATCCTGTCCCCAGGCTGTGTGCAGGAGCCAGGTGAGCCTGAGGGTCCCCCATCCCACTCCGGCACAGGCCATGTCCCTGAGTGCCTTGTGCCCACGACACCATCCCTACAGGACACACCATGGGGTCTGCTGTGGCAATCACTTGTCACAGGTCCCACAGCTTGGTGCCCCTGTCCTGCGGCTGTGACCCGCCTTCTCCTGTGCCAAATCCTCCTGCGCGCGCCGTGTCCAACAGGGCAGGGGCGGAGAATGGGGAGCCCTGGCGGGGCGGCGCTGCCGCTGCTCTCACCGCCGCTCCCATCCCGGGGGGTTTCTCCACCAGAGCAGCCCTCGACCGCGCTGCCGAGCCTGGGGGGAGCCGGTCCCTGCGCGGCCGGGGAGCTGGCGTGTGACAGCAGCGAGTGCATCGCGGCGGAGCTGAGCTGCGACTTCGCCGCGACCTGCGCCGACGGCTCGGACGAGACACGCTGCGGTGAGCGGCAGCCCCGGTGGCACGGCCTGGACACGAGCGCTGTGCGGGGCTGAGTCTGGGCTCTTGCAGGAGCGACGACCTTCGAGGCGGGGCCCGGGGGCTGGCACGACGTCAGCGTGGGGCGGCTGCGCTGGGGGCTGCAGAGCGTCGCTGGGCCCCAGCCCGCCGGCACCGTCCTCGCAGGTGAGGCTGCTCCTCCGCTGAGATGGAGCTCTGGTCGCCAGGGTGCAGAGCTTCCCGCTCCCACTCAGCCGCCGCGGGGCGGGTGGAGGTGATGGTGAGCAGGGTGCTTGATGGGTGCTGCCGGGGGTGTCCCAGCCTCTCAGGGTGTTTCCATCCCCAGGGGCTTTCCTGGCCGTCCAGGCAGGAGAAGGACAAATGGTGGCTGCTGCCAAGGCCCGCACGCCTCTGCTGGGCCCCTCCGGCCCTGCCTGTGCCATGGAGATGAGCTACCACATCCACAGCAGCCCCCAAGGTAAGCCCCTGCCTGCCCTGGGGTGCCCGGCCTGCACCCTGCCTGCCTCTGCCTGCTCCCTGACCCCCAGCACCAGGAGATCCCCCTGTCCCTTCCTGACTTGGCTGCCACTCAGCCCTGCTCTGCCCCATCACACTGCCCTGGAACAATGGCGTCCCAGTCCTCCATGTCAGTGGGCTGCGGGGTGCTGGGGCTATGGGGGGCTCTGGTAGGGGTGCTGCTGGTGCCCGCAGACTCGGCACCACCTCTCGTGGCAGGCTTTCTTGCTGTCGGCATCGCGGATCACACCACTGGCACCTCCCATGTGGCCTGGCACACTGAGGGACAGGGCGGCACAGCCGAGGGACACATCCACATCCTGCTGGGAGAGAGGAGCCGACCCTTCCAGGTGCTCCCGGAGCACAGGGACCAGCGCGGTCAGCTGCAGCGGGGCAGTGCCAGGCTCCCGGGGCTCATCACTGCTGTCACACTGTCCCCAGGTTGAGCTGCTGGCACTGGTGGATCTGCAGGACTCGGCAAGTGCTGCCGTGGATAACGTGACATTTGTGCAGTGCCACCCTGACATGGCACCGCCAGCAGCCATGGGTACGGACATGGGCATGTTGGCAGGGAGGGCAGCTGAGGGCAAGAGAGGACCCCCAGCCCATGGGGGCTGCCTGCTACTGTCACCCTGCCCACAGCCTAGAGACAGCATCACAGTGCAGAAGCTCTGGGGTGGGGCTGAACACACATCCCGTCCCTAGACACCTGCATGGGGTGAATCTGGGGAGCGGGCAGGCAGGCAGAGGGAAAGGGACACTGGGAGGACTTTTTTGCTTTTGGGGTGCCCTGTCCCTGCTCCCTCATCATTATCATCTCTCTCTGGCCAGAGCTGTCCTGCAACTTTGAGAAGGGCATGTGTGGCTGGTACCAGGATCAGTCCAGTGACTTTAAATGGATCCGTGGCACAGGGCAGGGACAGGGCTCTGACCACACCACGGGCTCAGGTAAGGGGCTGGCTCCTTTCCCAGGGGCCCCAGGCAGCCCAGGACACCCACAGCCTCTTGTCCCCAGTGCTGGGGTGTGCCTCTGTGGTGAGACCAACCAGGGGCAGCCTGGGAACACCCGGATCCAGGTTGAGAGCACAGGTGACGTGGGTGCAGCTCTGAGCACCCGTGTCGATGTCCACTCCACCCTGGCTGTCCTGAACACTCAGGCTACTTCCTGGCTGCGGACCCCTCTGCGCTGTGGAGCCGTGGGCAGCGGGCGCAGCTCATCACCTACCTGCAGGAGCCCGCTGCCACTGAGCGCTGCCTGTCCTTCTGGTACCGCCTGGCTGGCGCGCAGATCGGTACGCAGCCTCCTCCCCGGGGACAGCAGAGTCCCTGCAGCCACAGGACGGCTGCTCCATTCTCTCCTCGTCACAGGCACCCTGAACCTCAAGCTGCGGCTGGAGGGAGCAGAGGAGACAGTGCTCTGGACCCAGCGGGGCACCCAGGGCAGTATCTGGCATCGGGGTCAGGCCACACTGCCCGCGACGGGCCAGCGTCAGTACAGGGTGAGCACTGGGCACCCCCATGCCCCTGGGTAGGGTGCAGTCCATCTGATGGTGCTGTGTTGGGGTCAGTCCATCTCATGGGACTGTGCTGGGGTCAGTCCATGTCCTGGGGCTGTGTTGGTGTTAGTCCATCTCACAGGACTGTGTTGGGGTCAGTCCATCTGATGGTGCTGTGTTGGGGTCAGTCCATCTCATGGGACTGTGTTGGGGTCAGTTCATCTCACGGGACTGTCTTGGTGCAGGTGGCATTCGAGGCCCTGCGGGACGGGTTCCTGGGGGACATGGCACTGGATGACGTGGCCCTGACATTGGGACCTTGCGGGGCAGAGCTCTCCTGCTCCTTTGAGGCAGATGCCTGTGGGCTGGTGGGCAGCGGGCAGCAAGGGTGGCTGCGGCAGAGCAACAGCACCGGCGCCACTGCCGGGCCCCCGGCCGACCACACCACCGGCACTGCAGCAGGTACCAGCGCCACGGCTTCCTGGGGAGCCCTGCTGCCTGCCCTGAGCGCCCTGCCTGCCCCGAGAGCCCTGCCTGCCCTGAGAGCCCTGCCTGCTCTGAGCACTCTGCCTGCCCTGAGAGCCCTGCCTGCTCTGAGCACCCTGCCTGCCCCGAGAGCCCTGCCTGCCCTGAGCACCCTGCCTGCCCCGAGAGCCCTGCCTGCCCTGAGAGCCCTTCCTGCCCTGAGCGCCCTGCCTGCCCTGAGTGCCCTGCTGCTCTGAGAGCCCTGCCTGCTCCGAGCACTCTTCCTGCCCCGAGAGCCCTGCCTGCTCCGCGCATTCTGCCTGCCCCGAGCGCCCTGCCTGCCCCGAGAGCCCTGCCTGCCCCGAGCGCCCTGCCTGCCCCGAGAGCCCTGCCTGCCCTGAGCGCCCTGCCTGCTCCGAGCACTCTGCCTGCTCCGAGACCTGCCTGCCCTGAGCGCCCTGCCTGTCCTGTGCCTTTCCTACCCTGCCTATCTGCCTCGTGTCCTACCTGCCCAGGATGTGCAGAGGGAAATACTGGGCTCCTCAGTACAAGACAGACAAGGAGCTACTGCAGAGGGTCCAGCAGAGACCAATAAGGATGCTCAGGGGTTTGGAGCATCTCTCTGATGAGAAGAGATTGCAGAAGCTGGGCCTCCTTAGTCTGGAGAAGAGCAGCCTGAGAGGGGATCCCATAAATGCAGATCAGTGTCTCAAAGATGGGTGCCAGCAGGATGGTGCCAGGCTCTTTCTAGTGGTGCTCAGCAACAGGATGAGGAGCAATGGCCATAAACTAACACACAAGTTTCACCTCAACATGAGCAAGAACTTTCCTTTGAGGGTGGCAGAACTCTGGCACGGGCTGCCCAGGGGGTTGTGGAGTCTCCCTCTCCGGAGACATCCCAAACCCACCATGGACACATTCCTGTGTGCCTTGCTCTGGGTGGCCCTGCCCTGACAGGGGGTTGCACTGGGTGATCTCCATAGAGACACCCTAATGATGCTGGGATTCTGGATGGGGCTCCCCAAGCCAGGGGAGATCCCCAGCCCCAGTGGTCCCCTGGTGCCAGTTGCAGGGTCACAGCGCCAGGGCTTCTCTCCCACAGGACATTACCTGGTAGTGAGTACAGGCAGGAACTCCCTGCCCACAGGGCACGTGGCTGCTCTCACCTCCCAGCCCTACCAGCCCTCAGCGCCTGCCCAGTGCCTGGCCTTCTGGTACCAGCTGAGCGCCAGCACTCCAGGTGAGCACCAGGACCCTGGGGGCACCTCTGGATGGGGGGGTCCCACACAGACCCTGTCTCATGGTGGGTGCCCTGGTGCAGGCTCCCTCGGGGTGTTTGTGGAGCAGAGTGGGGTGCGGAGGAGGGTGCTGGCGGTGAGCAGCGCAGAAGGGGATGCCTGGCATCGTGGCCACGCCACTGTGGAGGCAGACGGGGACTGGCAGGTGAGAACGGGCACTGGGCACCTGCAGCAGGGAGGGGGACGGGGGCATGTGGCAGTCCCCTGCCCCCCTGCACCGCTGCCCACCTGCAGGTGATGTTCGAGGCGGTGGGAGCTGGGGGTGACCATGGGTACATCGCGCTGGATGACCTGCACGTGTCGGATGGAGCCTGCCCCGAGCCAGGTGAGAGAGGGATGGGACACCCATGGGGGCATGCAGCCATGGGGATGGGTCTTGGATTCCCCACCCCTGCTGCTGTCTCCCTCCATGCAATGTGTGCATCACAATCCCCCCTTTCCTCTCAGCATCCTGTGACTTTGAGCTGGACATGTGTGGCTGGAGCAGCCCCATGGACCCCCACCTGCACAGCTTTGCCTGGGGCTGGAAGAGTGGGGTCCCCCTCACCAAGTACCCTGGCCCAGAGCAGGATCACACCCTGGGCACAAGGAATGGTAGGAGACATGCATCTGCCTGGGGCACCCTGCTATGGCTGGAGTGAGGAAGAGAAGCTGGGGATGGATGGGGTCACCCCTGAATGTCCCCCCAGTATGTCAAGGGAGTCTGGCTCCACAGCATCCACGTCCCCTCTTTGCCCCCTTCAGTACCAAACACAGCAAGGAGTGGGGCTGGGGGCTGCAATCCTCTGGGCATCGCCCTGAGCGCTTTGATGGGGACACGTGGAGGGGCTGCAGCACTGGGGGATGCCCTGTGCTCTGTTCCTGCCATACAGGTCACTACGTGCACTTCGACACCAGTGTGCTGGGCCTGGGGGGCACCACTGCCCTGCTGGAGAGCCAGTATCTGCCTGCTGCTGCCGACTCCTGCCTGCAATTCTGGTACCACATGGACATCCCAGAGCACCTCTGTAAGCACAGGCAGGAGGCACTGCCCCTGGGGATGATGTCCTGAGCACAGATGAGAGCAGGGGGCTTGGCAAAGGGCTGCAAACCCTGTCCCATCCATGGGACCAGGCTGAGAACACTGGGGATGTTCAGCCTGGGGAGAAGCTGTGTGGAGACCTCAGAGCAGCTTCCTCAGAGCAGTATCTGAAGAGGGCTACAAGGATGCTGAAGAGGGACTCTTCATCGGGGACTGTAGTGATAGGACAAGGGCTGATGTGTTCAAACTGAAAGAGGGGAGACTGAGATGAGCTCTTAAACAGAAGCTGTTCCCTGTGAGGGTGCTGAGGCGCTGGCACAGGGTGCCCAGAGAAGCTGTGGCTGCCCCATCCGTGGC